>JAHHFK020003254.1:0-268154 GCA_024533555.2 Aedes koreicus
AGTGATTTAATATTCAAGAGAAATCTACATTTAAAGTAATTGTTTACAAAAGGCTTTTAGCCCCTTAACATGAGCTACTCTAGATATTATGTTAGTAAACCTAATACCCTTGAAACTTATCAACATCTTCCATTTGTTTGTATAGCATGTTATATTCCTTTTTATACTTTGCTAAAAGACAAGATTATAATATGCTACAAGACCGCTGTACAAAATATGGGAGAGAAACCGTCATCGTTAAAATAGTCGTAGTCTGCACCTACGGGAGTTTCCATTTTCTATGCAATTGTACAATGGGAATCAAACTTAGCGTTTGCCAACTGGGCTTTCTATAAATAACTTAAAACTTTTAAACTCGAACTGAAATGTGCTAGTCTGTATTTGGTATAGAATTCATGTAACTAGTTTGAGGTTAACGCAAATAATCCACATGAACAGTTGACCCCCAAGCTAGTAAAACACTATTTGTACCACGATTTAATATCCATATTAAGCAGATAAAAAGCTCTAACAGCATGCCTACGCCCATGACACATGTTTGGTCATTGTACAAATAGTCTACTACAAGCTTAAGATAGAAGTTGAATATTTTATGAGGGATGAATGGTCGTTCGTTGATCTTCTCACCCCGAGACAACACCCTTCACTCGTTAATCTTTTTCAAATCTGAAATTTACCGAACCTTAATTTAGGAGTAAGAAATAGTCATTCAGTCGTGGCACTGTGCCCAGTCAACCGGAAATCTGTTGACAGAACCACCATGTTTTCCACGAGCATTATTTCTTAGGTCCACATTCAAATGGAAATAGCATGAGTTTCTTTTTAATTCGACGCCACAATTTGAACTTACCCATCGCTTCCATTTTCTCCTTGTCACTGGTTAGTTGTGCCGCCAACTGACGAGTTTCTTTGATCAATTGAACCCGCTTTATATCCAAATCCCCGAGGAAGTCCGAGGTCATGTTTATTTGCTTAAGAATTTTCTCATCTTGTTGATGCTGTTTGGATAAACTGAGACACAACAGAACCGTGTGATCATTATGCTAACAGGTCACAATTAAAACTTACCCTTCCTGCAGCACTAGTAACATCTTAGTAGTAAGTGCCAGATCGAGTTGGAGCTTAGTTTTTTCGCCACCCATTTTGTCCAATGCATACTGGTACACTTTCAGCTGCTGGCGAAGGCGGAGCTGTTCGGTACGACTTTTTATTACCTCAGCTAAGACCTCGATCTTATCACGTTTTATCAAATCACGGACGTCCGCCATTATGTCATCGTCATCGTCGGAATCGCAATCATCATCGCCGGAAGAACTTAGGTCAGAACTCTGATCGTCTACGGTATCACTTTCTTCCTCGCCAGGGACATCCGCAACATGAGACTCTGCGCCCTGCACCTACAGTGACCATCAGGATGGTGATCAACCAATTATTTCGAAAGGGTGGGAAATGCAATAATCATCCAAGTATAAATAGGGTAACTGTTCCCAGATTAATCTCGTATTTTAATATTCATCCCAAACTGAACCAAGAGATTGGAAAGCAAATTGACTGGTTTATTTTCGATCAATAACAGACTAGAATTGATTGTGAGTAATGAGATTAATATAGAAACATCTTCCGTGTCGAATGCAATAAAGAACTCTGGATGAATGGATCTGAACGAACGCAATCCATTTTGGTTGTTCGCGATAACGATAGCCCAACGAATGAATCGTAAAATTGCATTATAACGCTGATACATTGACAGTATTCAAAAACGACGTATCAAAGAGGGGGAGACAGATTCAAACGTTAAATTCTTGAAACCACACTTTCATGCAAACTAGGGCCAACAAAACAAGGAATACCATTTCGCTAACATGATGGTTATAGTACTTTCCGCGAGGGTGCAGAGTTTTGAGGAATTTACGTTTGAACATTTACAAAATCAGATACGAAAATTGACAATTTCTGTTACGTCCTTTCAATACTTAGTGCGAGAAATGCAAAAAAAAACTAGCCAGCTAGTCGCAACATTTCATGAAAAAAATTATTACCTCGTTTGTCTCCACAATTTCATCCATCTTCGGCAAATTTAAGGGAAAGTTTTCGGTTTATCAAACAGTGTAACGACTTAATTTAATGGCAAACAAATCAATTTCGTTTGAAAATTAGACACAGCACTTGTGAATACGTGAAAATAGAACCGACGTTGCTTATATCGTTCGTTTTTAAACCTAGGTTGGAACTAGTTCCAACCTGCGATACCTGAACTTTTTATCATATCAAACCTCAATCCGATATGCGTTACAAATACAACCATACACACTGACGTTTATCACACAACAAGCCGACCCAATTTTGATACCCGATCCAGTTTAGAACTGGATCAAAAACGAATTCGCTATTAGTAATAGGCGATCTCCCCGCTTTTGACGATGACCATGCGGGAACATTATACACTCACGTTAAAAAGCTATGGAAATTCATGAGATTTACCTTATGAAACTTTATGGTTCATAATGTTATATGACCAAAACACAATGTGGCCGGAATATGGGAGGGACGGCAACGACAAGTTTGACAGATGTTGCAAATTACTTCGACATTTTCAACTAGAATCGGCTTGGATCTAGCCTGTTTTCTTTCGGACAAGCGGGCTTACCCCTGTTCACGCTACAACGTATATAACGTGATATAAAATTTCTTGATATCAGTATCTATACATCTAGTTTTCACTGGAAATAATGTGCATGTCAGTTTGATATCAAGATACACTATATCACGTAATATAGGTTGTAGTGCGAAAGAGGGTGTTACTCAGATCGGGCTTTTCCGCTGACGTTGCCGTTCCGCTTCCGTTATAATTGTGTTTGGGCGGTTAATGCTGATGTTTTTCATACAATTTGAAAGATAAGAGAACGTTATCATCCATTTGAATTTTAAAAATAAATATAATCTAACCTCACATGTGTTTGCCGATAGAATAACGATATGTTTTATGTTTTCACATATGGGAGAGAAAACACATAGTGGTTATTTGTACATAGGTAGTATGTGTGTGTGCTGATAGATATCTTTTGTTGGTCGTTTATCATGACTTCTTGTGTGGGTGGGATAGATAGTTTTTTTGCTTGTTTATCTGTCAGGGTGGGTGTTTTTTTTTATTTTTTTTTATGTTTGATTGTTCGGTTTGTGCTGTCGATTGGGACGGTTGAGGGTTTGGTCGTTGGCGGGTGGCCGTCTCTCTGTCTCCGGGTTTGTAATTTGTTTGGTTTGTTTTTGTATTAATCGGTCGGTTGTGTTTGGGATGGGCTTGTTTGTTTGTTCCTCCTAAACGCAATAGTTTTTAACTCTTTTTAACTTAATTGTTTATTTATAAGGCTCAAGTGCCTTAGGCATAACGGAGCCGAGTTCCAATTCATTTTTACAACGATAATAACTTACTTACTAGGTTAGTTTTGGAAAGCCGAAAAACTCGCGGCTTGGTCGAGGTTAGGGATTACAATGATTCAGGAAGGAATGGGGAAGTAGGAATCTTAATAATGGCTTTCAACAGCAGATTGGCGATGCTATATTGTTGCTGTAGGTCTGGCGTAGATGTTGCATTGCGTTAAGCTGTAACGATACAATAGAAGCGGTATTACGGGGGGAGGGGACGAGGTGGACATGTTAAAGCGACAGCTAAGAGAGGATCAAACGAATACATCTATTTGTTTCAAGAACTTGTAAATTAGCCCCATATAGTCCAAGTCCAGCTTACCCAGCACGTCTCTAATATCTTCCTTCTCTGGTTTCCCTCGGGCCCGTAGGGATGCGCAAAGATCAGATCTGGCAATTTCGTAATCGAGGCAATGCCAGACAACGTGGTTGATGTCCTGATAACCTGCACCACAGCCGCATTGATTGGTGTCTGAGAGACCTATTCGATAGAAATGAGAGCCTAACGAGTAGTGATTGGACATTAGACGACACATTACCTTGATAAAATCCCGGCTAATATCCAACCCTCTGAACCACGATTTTTTCGATACCTGTGGGAGAATGGAATGTAACCATCTGCCCAAATCCCCTGCATCCCATTTTTGTTGCCAGCTGATCAAGGCCTGTTGACGGAAAATAGCAAAAAATTCGTTGAAGGCAATTTGTCGATCATAAATATCGCCTGCCATAGCGCCCACCTTGGCAAGTGAGTCCGCTTTCTCATTACCCGGAATGGAGCAATGAGAAGGGACCCAAACCAAGGTGATGGTGTAGGAATTGTTTGATAGGGCACTCAAAAGAGATCGTATTTCGCTAACGAAATACGGTGAGTTCCTTGTCGGCCTCATTGAACGAATAGCCTGAAGTGAGCTGAGACTATCCGTAAAAATGAAAAATTGATCAGAGGGAAGAGAGGCGATTCGCTCTAATGCATAGTGTATAGCCGCCAATTCTGCGACGTATACGGAGCAAGGATTTTGAAGTTTGAAGGAGGCGCTATGAATTTCGTTAAAAACACCAAATCCAGTGGAATCATTTGTTTTTGACCCGTCGGTGTAAAACTTTCTGTCACTTCTGATATGGCCAAACTTGCTTGCAAAAATTGATGGAATGTACTCCGAACGGAGTGGATCTGGTATTCCACGAGCTTCTTGCTTCATGGTTAGATCAAAAACTACAGTAGAACTAGAGAAGTCTTGGGAGTAATCACGATTAGGAACATTCGAAGAAGGGCTCACCTCCAGAGTCATGTACCAATGGTACAGTGTCATGAATTTAGTTTGAGGATTTCGTTCGATTAGCTTTTCAAAATTTGCAATTACCAATGGATTTAGCACCTCACAGCGGATGAGGAACCGGAACGATAGCTCCACAAAACGATCTGATAAAGGAAGAACTCCTGCTAATACCTCCAAACTCATAGTATGAGTTGAGTTCATGCAGCCTAACGCGATACGAAGACAACGGTACTGGATTCGCTTCAGCTTCAGAATATGAGTTTTCGCGGCGGATTGAAAACAGAAGCTACCGTACTCGAGAACCGACAGAATCGTTGTACGATACAGCTTTATCAGATCTTCCGGGTGGGCTCCCCACCATGTTCCGGTGATAGTACGCATGAAGTTTATTCGCTGCTGGCATTTCTGATGCAGATACTTAATGTGCTTTCCCCAGGTGCATTTAGAATCGAACCAGACCCCTAGGTATTTATAAGACAAACTTTGAGTTATTATTTTACCCATGAGTTGAAGCGGTATCTGTGCTGGATCACGCTTCCTAGAAAAAACAACTAACTCTGTTTTCTCCGGGGAGAATTCGATACCCAGCTTTACAGCCCAGGTAGACAAATTGTCTAGGGTATCCTGCAACGGTCCCTGCAGGTTGTTCGCCCCTGGTCCTACAAATGAAACAACGGCGTCATCCGCAAGCTGTCTTAGCGTGCAATTTTCCATGAGGCAGCTATCGATGTCTCTAACATAAAAATTATAAAAAAGGGGGCTTAAACAAGAGCCCTGGGGGAGACCCTTGTAGCTAATTCGTGAAGTTGTCGAAGACCCATGAGAAAAGCTCATATGTTTCTCAGACAACAAATTGTACAAATAGTTGTTTAATAATGGTGAAAGGCCACACTCGTGGAGTTTGTCTGAAAGGACGTCTACACAAACTGAATCAAAAGCCCCCTTAATGTCCATGAAAACTGAACCCATTTGCTCATTTTGAGCATAGGCCAGCTGTATTTCTGTTGAGAGCAGCGCAAGACAATCGCTCGTTCCTTTGCCTCTGCGGAAACCAAATTGTGTATGAGATAGAAAGCCATTAGATTCAATCCATTTGTCGAGCCGATGGAGAATCATCTTCTCTAGCAGCTTCCGTATACACGACAACATCGCAATTGGGCGATAAGAGTTGTAATCCGACGCGGGTTTCCCGGGTTTTTGTATAGCTATAACTCTAACCTGCCTCCATTCATCCGGAACAATATTGCTTTCCAGGAACTGATTAAATAAGTTCAGCAAGCGCCTCTTTACGACGTCTGGGAGGTTTTTCAACAAGTTAAACTTGATTTTATCTATTCCTGGTGCAGAATTGTTGCATGAAAGAAGAGCAAGTGAGAATTCGAGCATCGAAAAGGGCGCATCCATTTCGTTACGATTGGTTTGAGTATCGCGAGCAATACGTTGCACCGGAACCGAATCTGGGCACACTTTCTTGGCGAACGCGTAGACCCACCGGGAAGAGCTTTCCTTGTCTTCATTCACCGACGACGCATTTCGCATTCTTCTCCCGACGGTCCAAAGAGTTCTCATCGACGTTTCACGCGATAGCCCTTCGACGAAGTGACGCCAATATCCGCGTTTCTTGGCCTTGGCGAGGCTCTTAAACTTACGCTCAAGAGCAATGTACCGCTCGTAGTTATCTCGCGAACCGCGCTTCCGATATGCTTTAAACGCGACTGATTTTTCACGGTAGACCTCAGTACATTCGTCATCCCACCACGGAGTGGGCGAACGTCGGCGAATTGTTGATCCTGGTACCGGTCTGCGCTGTGCGTCGATCGCACACTTGAGAATTAACCCGGATAAAAACCGATACTCTTCCAACGGAGGAAGGACTTCGACCGATTGCTCGCCATCGATGATCGCTTCAGCGTATTTACCCCAGTCGATGCACTTCGTGAGGTCGTACGCAATGTCGATCGAGCGAGATTGACACGAACCATTGGTGATTGAAATTTTGATAGGCAGGTGATCACTACCATGGGGATCTTGAATCACTTTCCACGTGCAATCCAATGATAATGAATTCGAACAGATTGAGAGGTCTAATTTGCTTCCAGGGTTTGGAGGTGGAGCCACGCGTGTTACTTCCCCAGTATTCAAAATAGTCAAGTTGAAGTAGTCCATGAGGTCTAGTATCAATGCAGAACGGTTGTCGTCGTACGGTGACCCCCAGGCTGTACCGTGAGAATTAAAATCTCCTAAGATCAACCGTGGCTCTGGCATTGCGAGGCAAATAGTTGAAAGGTCCCTGCGGGATATTGCCGTATTCGGCGGCAGGTATATGCTGGCTATACTAAAACTTTTGCCTCGAATAGTCACTTGGCATGCAACTACTTCAGGGCCTGTCATCGGGGGGAGATCAATTCTATAAAAGGAGTGGAGCTTATTAATCCCCAACAGCACCCCTCCATATGAATCCCCTCGATCCTGCCGAATAATGTTAAAATCGTGGAAAGAGAAATCTTTATCAGAAGAGAGCCATGTTTCACAGAGAGCAAATACGTCACAATGCGATTTGTGAACTAAAAACTTAAAAGCGTCCAAATTTTTTAGAATACTTCTACTATTCCATTGTAGTGCTTCGATTATATCCCCGACCTCATTGGATAAATTATCCATCGAAAGATATGATCGAATCAAGAAGAGGCCATTTTGAAGACAGTTTCTTTAAAAGAGGTTTTACAAATGTAAGGATCATGTTGATGAGGTTTCTCGTTGTTAGTGAGACCTCGAAAATGGTGAAGATGAATTCCACAATCCCAGAAAGAGACATTTTTTCGGATTCTTCGACTTGACACGGTCGAGATTCCAGATGTCTTGGTAGTTGGCGTTCTGGGCAAAAAACTGGAACAACTGGGGTTTTAGATGTTCCCGGAAGTGGTGGAAAGTCACCAGCCAGTGGTTTAAAACCTGGAGGAGAAACTTTTTTTGTATTACCACCACTTCTTGGATTGTTCAGAGGAGGGTGGGGAGCCTGTTCTACAGTCAGCGCGTTTTGAGATGCTTGCTGACGGTGCCGTTGACGTCTTGCTGTAGCGCGCTTTCTCTTCGCTCCCGTCTGAACAACAGAGTACTCCTCAGCATCCTCAAAGTCTGAGCCATGATCATCAATGGGCAGGGAAGAAAAGATATTGTTGTCAGGTTGGGCTGGTGGAACAGCGGCCGGTGCGATCTTTTTAAGTATTTCGGCGTAAGAGCGCTTTGACCGCTGCTGCAACGAACGAATTTCATGTTTCTCCCGCTCTACATACTTCGGACACGTAGAGAGATCATGTGGAGCTTCCCCACAGCATATACACTTGGGGTCCATACTGCAGGGACCCTCCACATGTTGCTCACCACATTTACCGCATCGTGCTTTGTTACAGCAGTAAGGTGCAGTATGACCAAACTGCTGGCACTTATCACAGTGCATAACCGTCGGTATATAGAGGCGAACAGGTAACCAAAGCTTCCCGAGCACGAGGAAATTCGGAAGGGCAGCTCCAGAGAAGATCACTCGATACGAATTTGAAGGCCTTTTTTTGCCGTCGGAAGACACATGGTTCATTTGCCTGACATCAAGAACCTGAACTGATGGAACGGCACGATTTTTAAACCCACCAGTTCCATGAGCCTTGATGTCAGCGCACGTCAAAAACGGTTCGGTGATCACTCCGGCTATTTCAACAACGTGCGAGGGAAGATACACATGGTATTCTAGGGAAAAGAGCTCTGAGGCAACAATCTTGTTAGCTTCTTCGCGATCACTTAGAGTGATGCGAAGCTTACTGCGGCTGGGAGAGGTTATTTCCTGAATGCTCCGAAACGACTTTGCCAGATCTTTTTCGATTTGGAATTTATTCAACGGTTTACTCTTGGGCCGAAAAAAAACCAGAAAAGGACCTTTAGATCCGGTTGGATAAGCTTTCCGGCGGGGGAGCTCGGAGGAGGATGTACCCGAAGTTGCTTCTGTTGAGTTTGGCTCCGAAGCTTTTTCTGTCTCCATTAAGGAAAAATTAGGAAAAGGTTGTAGAATAGGAGGAATATCATCATCCGAGCAATCTAACTCCTCCGAACCCCGGCTCGGATTATTTTCATCCATCGTGGGGACTTAGAACGCCCACGAGGAGAATAAAACAATTGTGTTCAGTTCAATATCAGAAAAAAATAAAATTCAGAACAAAATATAATATCAAAATATAGGACACAATAAAGATTTTCGTAACTGATAGGTGGGTTAATTATGTATGTTATCGCTGCGATTATATTCACCTAAAACATGCTCAAAAAAAATCCACATACACAGCTCCTATCACAGAGAGGAAAAAAAAATTAAAAAATAAAGAAAAATGAGATTATTTCCACTTATAGGTGGATTAATCAATAATTTGAAAAAAAAAAAAAGAAAGGGAAAATAACAAACCAAAAAAAAAAAAAAAAAAATTATAATAAAAAAAAATTATATAATACTAACAAATGTTTCCTGTTATCCGGGAGGATTAATCAACAATATTCTTCGTCGAAAAGAATTCAAAAAAAAAAAAAAAATTATTTATATAAAAAAAAAGCAATAAATTTTACCGGAAAAGTACTTCTGCCTGCAAGGGGGATTATCCTCTATCTTCAGTCAGTAGTGGAGCAAAGTAGAAATCAAAAGAAGTGTTTACCTATTGTTACACAATTTGGTATGATGCGGCAGCTACTCGTGTCGGTCTGTAGATAGGCTATTGAAAAGCCTCCGGGTGCGTGTGGAACAAAGCCTTGACCGACGCGATGGAATGGTGCGGTGATGATGATGATGATGATGATGGTGATAGCCGTTGTGGGGGAGAACGAAATTCTTCACACTTTCGGTGTCGATGACGGGTCGTTGGATGGTCCTTTACAAGGCTCGCCTGTAAAGGCCACTTCCTTCGTTCCGAACGTCGCACTGTGGCACTATCAAACTAGCTGTTACACCAGCTTTAGTGCAGAAAAAAACCACGATCGTGGAAAAAAAAACCAAAAAAGTAATTCGATTGCGGAGCTAACCAAAGTTGAACTTGCACACTCGAACGTTCGACAAGGAATGTAAGTCCTTGAATTGCTGGAACCGCTTCTAGCATCTATAGGATTGGAAATAAATCACGCCAAGTCGAAGGTACTTTTTAGATTCCCCGAAGTGACTGTAAACAAAGCGCCGGATGATCAGCATCAGTTTGGAAAATACACACTAAGGGAACGCCCATTAATTACGTCACGCAAAAATTGACTTTTTGTAACCCCCCCCCCCCCCCCATGTCACGTTTTTTGTATGGACCTTCAAATTTTTTTGTATGAATCGTCACGTTTTCTCAAATCCCCCCTCCCCCCTACTGCGTGACATAATTAATGGACCTTCCCTAACAGTGTCATCGAAGATCCGATACCTGGGAGCATATATCACCAGCAGTCTAACGAGGAAGGAAACCACATCGGAGCGCATAAAAAAGACATACAAGGCGTTCCACTGTCTAAGCAGTTTTCTTCGGGACCATCCGTTAAAATGGAACACTACGAAAAAACTATACCACGCGTTGATTACACCCGTGGCGAATTATAGCATGGAAGTAGCAACATTACTGAAGAGTAACCGGAACTCACTGAGGCGTATGGAGAACACAATGCTTAGTGCTCTAAAGTCCCTTAGTATTCCAGAACAAGCTGAAAGGAATAATGACACGTCTGATACTACATCAAATGAGGGACGCCAGCTAAACGATAATGAAAATGGGGAAGAGGAAAATCCTTCCACAATCCTTGCAGTCCGAGAATTAGGAGGGTACACTATCAACAATAAAATTCGCATCGCTCGGTTGAATTTTATGGCACATGTAATAAGGAGTCCACACTACGGATTAATGCAAAAAGCACTGGGCTACACAGTCGCAGGAAAAAAGAAGATCGGAAAACCATGTTATACCTGGAAGACCAGCGCTAAACAAGATGTAGCTCGCAGTGGACACTCACTGGAGTATTGGAAAGATTTAGCACCCGACAGAGAAAAATTCAAAGCTGCCACTAAACGTCTATTCCAAGAAAAGATTGAATCGGAATACGAAGACTCCGAAAGTGATTCGGGTACGGACAGTGAAGATGACATTCAATTAACTGAATTCGAAGGGTTCAGCGATGGAGAGGATGATATCTTCCAAGGATTCGATAGCAATTAAACCATTATCAATCAAATTAATTAATTCATACGATTGAACCTATCACTTACAATATATTAATCGCAATCTCTGTTTTATTTCTGTTTTATTGTATTATCTTTTTCGCTAGCTATGTGACGAACGAAACCCCATATGACGAGAGGCCAAGCAAATTAGGCAAATGTTCAACGATATACAACTTTTTACAGAAAAAAAACCTGCCCAAACCTTTTACCTTCCCATAATCCCTGAGCAGCCGGTTTACCACAAACCACGCAGAACTTAATTGACCCCCATGGGTTAAAGATGCTGTGATGCTCACTCCCCTTCCCCTCCCTGATGTATTATGGACGATGTGAAATTTCGCATCGGTGACTTGGCCCTCGACCCCCTTGTACATCACAAAATGAAAATGAAAATGAAGTAAATTTACATTGTAATGTGAGAATAAATTCACTGTAATGTGAGAACGAATGCTTACCATTGTTCCATTTAAATTTTAATTTTAATCCATTTTAACACAAGCGTCGAAGAGTTGTTTGGAAGTTTGTCCGAAGAGCCACAAGAATTCCGTAATAAAGATATTCGACGTTATCGCGAACATCGAGCTCGTAGGATTTCAAGGTTGGTTAAAATATAAAATTTTCTGAAGAAAGACTAACAAACCAGTACGTTTGACTTTTTAATAGGATGGCTTCAAATACGGACAGAAGTGATGTGAGTTTGTACGATTGATACATTTGTCAACAGTAAATAAAAATGGATTCTGTAACAACCGTTGTCAAATATATAATATTATACTTCTCAGCATATTTGTTTTCTTGTACTAAACTATTTTGTATTAAGAATTAACCAGGTTCCCATTGGTACTCAACGCTGAAAATTTCGGGATTACTAGTTCATAAGATGATCTTACAAATACAATTTTAGTTTGTTGAACATTACGTCACATGTGACATATAAATTGGCTTATAACCTGTACTATTTCAAACTGAGGTTTTACTAGGTACCCTTCAGTACCCAACGCTGAAAATTTCAGGAATACTAGTTCATAAGATAATCTTTCAAAAACAATCTCTGTAGAACCCCGCCAGGACCCGCCCACCCTTTTTAAGGCGGGTGATTATGACGTCATACAGACACTTGAATAACCATATATCAAAATTTGGTCACCAGAGAGCATTGGTGTGTTCAGCAAAAATGTGTATGTTAATGATTCCTACAATTTCTTAGATAATATTGAAATCGTCAAATTTGAACAAAGTACTAATTATCTCAAAAAACCGGTTTTAAGGTAGTGCTGAAAGAAAACCAATTACATCTCTTTAACGTTAGGCTCTGGAACTTAGTGTCTTCAGCAACTTTTCTTAAAATTACTTGCTCTGCAACTTTGTCGAAGACAATAACCCGTTATCTCGTAGCTGGAAAAAGTTAGAAGTTGAAAGTGTAGTTAAGTCCTTACGAAAGGTTAGGTGTGTTTTTTCAAAAGATGTGGAATAACATTTTGACCAACTCTTCTGAAGACACCTAGTCGATAAATGATGACAAAAGGGTGAAAATATTTTTGACCGTCTTTTTTCAGAATTGTGCCAATGTGCGCCGCTGCGAAATCGCGGCGAAAAAATCATGTTGTTATAAAATAATTTATAATAACATGGTGGCTTATGGGAGCGCACAAACTGACGCGATTAGAAAACGCATCGCGTCGGTTTGGGCGCTCTCATAAGCCGCCATGTAATCTCATTGCGGGAATGCCTTAAAGGCTTCCCCAAACTGCAGCGTTTTTTTGCCGCTGCCGCAGCGAAATCGCGGCGATAAAATCGCGGCGATAAAATCGCGTCGGTTTGTGCGCTCCCATAAGGGAAGGTTCATTAATTATGTCACGCAGTAACGGGGGAGGGGGGTTTGGGAAAACGTGACAATCCATACAAAAAAAAATTGAAGGTCCATACAAAAAACGTGACAGGGGGGGGGGGGGTTATAAAAAGTCACCTTTTGCGTGACATAATTAATGAACGTTCCCTAAACCGCCATGTAAAAAATCGCCGCGATGAGATTACATGGCGGCTTAAAAAAACGCATCGCGTCAGTTTGTGCGCTCTCATAAGCCTCCATGTAATCTCATCGCGGCGATTTTTTCGCCGCGATTTCGCTGCGGCGGCGGCAAAAAAACGCTGCCACGAGATTTCAATGGGATGTTGGATGAAAAGTTTGGTAAACGTACAATTGTACCAATAGTACAAATAGCTGCTTAGAAAAAATATAAACCAACAATATTGGCCGGAACAAATAATGATTTCTTCTTTTGTCACACGGCGTCCGCTCTAGTGGAGGGGGGGAGAATAAAAAAACTAAAAAAAAAATCAAAAACATCACTATTATATAGTAATCAAACCGTATATTTTAAAAATTTACATTATTTCTTACCCTTCGCCTTAGCTTTAGACTGCGTCCATTCAGCGGG
Organism: Aedes koreicus; assembly: GCA_024533555.2. Taxonomy (NCBI): domain Eukaryota; kingdom Metazoa; phylum Arthropoda; class Insecta; order Diptera; family Culicidae; genus Aedes; species Aedes koreicus. The sequence continues at coordinate 13,362 of JAHHFK020003254.1, forward strand.
TTTTGACAGTGATGTGTAGCAGAAGCCACAAATATAAATTTTATTGTGCGATACACTGGGATTACTAGCAAGCCACTTCGCACAAAAGTTTTGTATCCTTTTAAGAACGAACATTGATAATAATGCAGGTGAATGGGATCATAACATTTGATTTTTGGGCTTTGAAAAATATTAGACAAATCATCAAGCGAAAAACTACAAAAGTAAAAATTTTTATCAAAAAACTATAAGGGACAGCCCAATGGGGTTTGTCCGCAAAGTTGACGTATGACTACGCAGCAATCGAATTCCCATACACGTCAGGGCCATCCGCTAATTGACTTAAGTCAGTTCTGAAAAGGGCTAAGAAAATTCTATTGTACACTCTTTAGAAAGCATTTGGTGGCTCTTAATTATGATACGGCCCCGGTTGTATTTTCTACGATGGTTGAGAGGGTCACTATGTCTAACGCGTAGAAGATAGTTATGGATCTGTTGGTTCATTGGTTGTTCAACGCGCTTTGCTATTTATTCCGGGACGCGGCGTTTAAAGCAATGCCATGTTCAGCCGGGCAGCCCTTTCAAACAGCCCAAGAGAAAATGTTATCCAAAAAAACTCTTTAATTGGAAAATTGATTTGGTCGTCCTGAAAAAAACGGATTTAGTTGACGGGGGAGAAACAGTTCGCGATTGAACTTGGGCTTTCTTTCTTGGTTCATCTCGTGGGATGATTGATTCTTGTCTCGTTGTTACGGGCGGCTTTTTCCCGCCAAATTGTAGGCTTCAGCAGCCATGTTTCTCACAGCGAGGTTGACGGGAGCATCGGCAACTACAGCCAACTGCAACAACGTCTCTCTAGGCAACGACTGCTCGCCGCCGCCAACTGCGATCCTAAGACCACTGCAAAGCTTAACGACTGTCGTAAGACTGAATCAAAATGTTCTGCTAACAGCTATGAGGTATAGGGGTCGGATGCTAGTGCACGAAAGAAGGCGGTACCAACGAAGGCAATGTGATACAAATTGCACCAAATAATTAGTTTTAATTACTGCGCCACAATAATTAGTTTTAATTACTGCACGCTAGACGGATGATTTTCTTAACAGAAATATGCCTTAATTATTTGCTATCACCAGCAACTAATCCGCTATGCACAACTAGGAACTACAACGAACTCAACCACATGGTCGGCCTGAAGTGTCGCAGTTCGGTTCGAATTATCCGCTCTAGAATTTCGTTCGTTGGTTGTTCAACGCTCTTTGTCATTTACTCCGGGACGCGGCGTTTAATTAATGCTATGTTCAGCCGGGGCGCGGTGATTGAAATTAATTTGAAACAGCACAAGAGAAAATTTTAACCAAATAAACTCTTTAATTGGAAAATTGATTTGGTCGTCCTGAAAAGGACGGATTTAGTTGATGGGGGAGAAACATGGTTACGATCCAACTGCAGAACCTACTCTGCACAGCTCCACGACCACCGAAAAACTAATTCAAAATGCGAAGGTGTACCCGTTATATAACATTCATGGCTGCCTAGGAGACGTTCGTTACTTAAATATGAAATCTGTGCTAGAAAAGTACTGTGTGTTTGGTAAATTTACTCTGAAAAAATCGACATTATAAGACATTACCTTATATTTGCGTTAATTTCAATAGTTGAATGTTATAAAGCAATAGATTTAAATATTGGAATCGAAGCGTAGAAAATGTACCAATCGATTGGTGAAAACATTTTGTAAATCTATCGTGAAATGACTTAGTTATTAACGTTCAAAACCTATATATTTTTCGTGACGCTCCAAATTTTCGCAAATCGAACGTGTACCCCAGTATTGAAAACACAGACGTAGTCCTACGTCAAAAAAACGCTCCGCTTCCGACAGTTCCTGCTTATTTAAACCGAGATTCAAACTGTCCTTGGAGTACATAAGGCGAGGAAATTTGTATTCGGTGCAGTTGACGATCAAGAGCGCTCTAGTCGACGCTAAAGCGAATGAAGGATGAGGCAAACTTATAGTTTTTATAGGCACAGCCTTGCTCTTACTCGGTTGATGATCATCATTTGGTTCAGTAGTTGTGAGGCTTGCATATTTTTTACATTGGTACCACTCACACAACTCAACCGATTATTGTTTCACCTCGGTTACCCAGCTTAGAGTACATTTAAGACGAGTGACGCTATATTCATGTTTTAGGGTAAATGACTATTGTTGAGTCAAAACTTAATTTCAATTTCTGAAAACGATACTCGAAAGCTAAGAACATGTGAAGAATCATTTGATGATAAAATGGTGATTTTTTTTAATTGCATCCCGCGTAGTGGGGGAGTTGGACCGTCTCTATCGCATAGTGGTTGAGTGCCCGTCTAGCGTACTGGGAGGTGTGGGATCGATTCCCACCGGTAGGCAGTGAAATTTGTTTTCACCATTTTCTCAACATATGACCACACATGTTCCTAGCTTTCGAGTATCGTTTTCCGAAAGCTATATTCATGATTCATCAAGTTTCTTACCCGTTGGGAACGAGGATTAGTATGGGACTGACATATGATCGCTGTTCCAATGAATTATATTCATGGACCCTGGACTGAATAGAGTGACGAACTGTGTCGAAAAGATAGTAAATTTAGTTCATAATGGAGAAAATCGAAAAATGTATATTTTTCTCGCTTTTGACTCGGAACAAAAAACAACATGTATTTACACGGCGTGGTAGCTGTCATAAGTACGCACCTTTCTCAAGTAATACGTGAAAAAAGCTGAAATACCGAATGTAAACAATGACTGAACGTCAAATGTTGGAGATTTGTATGCATCTAGTTTTTAGGAATTGCACAACAATTTTAATAAATTTAACTTTTCATGCAATACATGAAAACTATGTGTGTACAAATATGCATACTTATGATACTACGTCATATAAATATTTACATATTGTTTTTTTTTATTCCGAGCCAACAGTGAGAGACATACATGTTTCGGTTATTTCACTACTAAAATAAATTCACTTACTTTTGGACACAATTCGCCACCCTATTCAATCTAGAGTTGATTAATATATGCTATTGAAGGGACCATCGAATCAACATATAGAACAAGAAAAGCCTACTTGTCCACTTCAAGGGACCGAGATATCCACAAAGAAAAAAGTGGTCACATATCGAGATATAGAACATCGAGATATGGAGAGTTAACTGGAATTTATTTCGACATTATCGTCACTCTTTTTAAAAGCACTCTACCCATCTCATCGTAGTGATCTTGGTTGAGGGAGCAGCGCAACTCTCAGAGCAAGAAAACAGAAATATACTCTGATTTTTTTTATTTCCCCCTTAATGATAATCGCAACTTTTGAAGGGGGGGCTGACAAAAGAAAAAAAAGAGATTTGTTCCGGCCTAAGGATAATGTTGGGCCACTTTTTTTTTTAATAGTTTTATTTGTCAGGTCATTTGATTAGTATTTACAATTTGTTATTCTAGATCTAGATAAAATTTCAGTGCGTCTGCATCAATTCTATCATTACTTTCGCATACAAAGCAGATGAATTTAATGAAATTTTTGAGTAAAGGGCGATACGGTCAAAATTTGGTCAATATCAACTTGACGTATTTCTTTCAATTTTGCATTTAAAAAACCTGAACACCCCTCATTTTGAAGGTGTGTGTGTGTGTAGAATGTTGCTCCTATTTTGATTTTGGAATTCACTCTTCAGTTGTCAAAATGCCGTCCAAGCAAGAAGAGCAGCGTATCAAAATTTTGCTCGCGCATCGCGAAAATCCGAGCTACTCGCACGCAAAGTTGACAAAATCGCTAAAAATTGCCAAATCAACCGTTACAAATGTAATTAAAGTGTTTGGGGAACGTTTGTCGACAGCCAGGAAGTCTGGATCGGGGGGAAATCGAAAACCGGAAGCCGCTGAGACAACAAAGAGATTTGCCAGTAGTTTCAAGCGAAACCCTAACCTATCTCTCCGAGATGCCGCAAATAAGCTGGGTGTATCGTCTACAACCGTGCATCGAGCCAAAAAACGAGCCGGACTATCGACTTACAAGAAGGTAGTGACTCCAAATCGCGATGATAAACAAAATATGACGGCCAAAGCGCGATCCCGGAGGCTGTACACGACGATGCTGACGAAGTTTGACTGCGTGGTAATGGACGACGAAACCTACGTCAAAGCCGACTACAAGCAGCTTCCGGGACAGGAGTTTTATACGGCAAAAGGAAGGGGAAAGGTAGCAGATATTTTCAAGCACACGAAACTGTCAAAGTTCGCAAAGAAATATCTGGTTTGGCAAGCCATCTGTACCTGTGGCTTGAAAAGCAGCATTTTCATAGCTTCCAGGACTGTCAACTAAGAAATTTACGTGAAAGAGTGTTTGAATAAACGTCTGCTGCCTTTCCTGAAGAAACACGGTTGTTCCGTACTGTTTTGGCCGGATTTGGCATCTTGCCATTAGGGTAAAAAGGCCAGGGGGGGGCGCCGCCAAAAACGGGGGGGGGGTCCCAAAAAAAAAAACCCCCCCACAAGGCAGCCCGCGAAAGGAAAAAAATGGGGTTGGGGAGGGGAAAAAAAAAAAAAAAAAAAAAAGTGAGGGGAGGAGGAGGAGAAGAGGAAAGGGGTTGGGGGGGGGGGGGGGGGGGGGGGGGGGGTGAAAAAAAGGTGGGGGGGGGGGGGTTGGGGAAAGGGGGAAGAAAAATTTATTTTTTTTTTTTTTTTTTTTTTTAATTTAAATTAAAAAAAAAATTTATTTTTTTTTTTTATTTAATATATTTATTTTTTTTGTTTTTTTTTTTTTTTTTTTTTTTTTTTTCCTTTACTTCCACTCGTTTTCTCCTGTCTACTCCTGGCACAGCAGGTTTCACCAAGTTCTCAAAAGGTAGTCGTCTCCATCCACCCAAGATTCCTGTTATTCTCTGCTGAAGAACCGTCCAAGCCGGGCCGACGCGAGCGCATTCATAGAACTTGTGGAGGAGCGTTTCCACTGTGCGGTTTCCACAGTGTGTGCAGTTCTCGTTCTCTAATCGCCGCATGACGAAAAGCAGTTTGCGGTGCTCGATCTTCTCGTTCATCAGCAAATAAAGTTTCGTCCGCTGTTCTGAAGAAAGTTTCCTCGAACCAATGTTTCGCCACGCGTGTGGTCAGTCAGTAGCCGGATTCTTGCGTTCTACCCTTGGCAGTTCGGTTTGCTGGATGAAGTGCTGGTGGATTTGATCGGCGGAGGGGTTTTGTTGGATTTCGGATAAATTTGAAAGGATTTGTCTAAGGTCTGTAAGATCTATTGAGATAGGTGGGCGAGGATTTGCGTGGAAAAGAAAGGATCTATAAAAAGGAATGGTTTCGATCTTCTGCAGATGGCGATTGATTGCGAGCGACTTACATTTAAGCGCCGGAAGTTGCAGCTTCAGCCCACCATTCTCCCTGCTGCGTGCGAGTTGCATCATAGGTACATGTGATATCATCCCTCTCCAGAGGAACGTTCCCATTGCTGTTGTTATTTTGGCTGTATTTACTGCCAACGGTGGTAGAATGGATGCAAGGTACCATATCCTAGATGTGGCGAACGTGTTGAGAAGAATAACTTTCTGGTGCAGAGTCAGCATGCGCTGGGAATGCAACCACATTTGGTGCGCAAACTTCCCCACTTGCGCATTCCAGTTCAACGTAGTCATCAGCCGTATCGAGTTTGCAAAGACGACACCCAAGATTTTAACTACATTTACTGTTTGCAGCTCGGGGGTGTCGATTGTGTGGCCTTCGCAAAACCCGACATTGACAGCAACAGTTTTACGCAAGTTTAACTTTGCGCCAGCAGCTCTTTCAAATCGGCTAAACAGTTCATTAATTCTTCCAAATTGCTCCGTTGTTGAAATTATACACGTCACATCGTCGGCATACACACACACGCAGTCTCAAATCCTCTCTAGCCTATACACCAGTGGATGCAGGTAAAGCACGAAAAGATGCATAGAGAGGGGGTCCCCTTGTCGTACCGAGCGTTGGATCTCAAATGACCGAGAAAGATTTCCATTGATCAATAGCCGTGAGGTGGACCGGCTGGCGATGAGTGCGAGAAGAGTGATGAGATTCGGGTTGAACCCAAGTTCAGTCATTCTTGCGAATGTGTACGAGTATGGCACTCTATCGAATGCCTGTATGTAGTCGTAACTCAGGAGTTTCGCTGGGAGGCGGTGGGGGCGCAAATAGGCAATACGATCTTTCAGAGTAAGAGTGGCTTGAAAGATGTTGCGCTCTGAGTTCGCACATTTCTGCCCGTCACTCAAAATGTGATGTTCTCGCATGACTCGCTCCAGCCGGGTTTTGAGAATGCGGGAGAAGAGTTTGTAGTCGCAGTTGAGTAGTGAGATTGGTCGATATGAGTGTGCTGTCCGGTCGCTGTCTCTTTTCTTGACTAACACTATAATGCCTTCCACGAACAGTGGTGGGAGATTTCCGCAGAGAACCTCATTAAGCATCGGTGGATGACGTCGAATACGCGGAGATAAAACTCTCTAGGAATTCCATCACAGCCGGGGGACTTACGGGGAGCACTCTCTTTGATTGCTGCCCAAATTTCATCCGTGGTGATCGGGTTCGAGCAATCATCGTTTAGGGGAACATCTGGTAGGATAATTCGATCGCAGACGAAACTGTTGTCGTTCTCGTCTATTGCCTCGGCCGAGTAGAGAGTTGAGAAATAGTCGACCATGTGCGTTTCGATCGCACGTGCCTCTGTTATTGTTTCATCCTGTTCTGTCTGCAACTGTTTGATGACGGTCCTCTTCCTTCGCCTCTCTCCCAACTGGAAGATTGAGATGGGTTCTCCAGCCACGTACGTTTCATTTATTCGCATGAACGTGTGCGAAAATCTTCGTTGAAGCGCCAACATTTCCCCTTTCAACCGGTTAATTGTTGTTATCATTTCAGGGTGCTGGTAGTACCCGTCGTATGCTACCCTTAGCTGACCATAGAGATGCTGGTGCTCATTGTGGAATTCATTGAAGACGATTCGAGATTTCCACTTGAAGAACGATTTGATTTTTGGTTTCGTGAACAAAATCCACCATTCGATCCATGACCCATAGTTTTTGCGCTGCCGGGTCCAATATTGCCACTTATATCAGAACTCCGCAACGTTTTCGTCGGTCAGAAGGTGGGGTCGAAGTGACCAAAAACCACGGCCATGCTCGTGTCCGAGGTGAGGGAGGCAAATTCGGAATGTTATCGCTTTGTGGTCAGTGAACGAGCAGACATGGGTTTGCGCTGCTCGTAGGTTGTCGCGCAGACTGCTGCTCACATAGATGCGATCGAGGCGCGACTGTGCGTTGTGGCAGACGTATGTGAAACCTGAGTCACGCGGACATAGTTTTTCCTACACATCGTGGAGCTGTAGTTGTTGGATGGCTGTTTTGAGGGCGGGCCTCGCGTTTGGGCTACTCGAATCGCATGCTCGAAGTACGCAGTTAAAGTCGCCGGCCAGAATGACGTGTAGAGTGTTGTGGCGGAGGTAGTACGCTAGCGTATCATTGAAAAATATTTAACGCGCTGCGCGTTGCGAAGAGCCGGAGGGAGCGTAAACATTACAAATCGTCGTATCTTGCACTCGCTTCGCAATCAGACGGCCATCTAAACTTCTCTCGATGTGAGTGGCTTGGATGTGTTCCTTCAGAGCAATAGCTGTACCCCTTCTCGTGTGGTCTACGTTGAAGAAGACGACAAAGCCAGGCAAGGAGAGCTCTTCTCCTTCTACCTCCTGTAGACACACGATATCGAGGCTTTGGCTGTTGATGAAGGTTCGTAGCGCATTAATTTTTGTAGGGTTCGTGATGGTGCCGATGTTGATCGACGAGATGTTGTAGGACGTGTGAGCCATTTTAGGGAAGTTCTTCCTCTCCCGTCCCGTCAGCTGCGTCATCCCGGCGGGCCTTTTTGCCTGCTGGTCGTCGTCTGCTTCGTCTGCTGCTCGTGGAAGTGGAGGAATCAGATTCGTTGCCGTTGCCATTGCCGCTCGTGTTTTGCGATCCCATTGTATTATTCGGTTTTTTGAACACGTCACCTAGAGATACCACAGCTTGCGGTAGTGCTAGGAACGACGTTGAAGAACTTTGTCCTGATTGTGGTTGCGAGTGTGTGGTCGCCACACTTGCAGCTGGCTGGGTGCTTGTGTTCGTTTTCGGGCAAGGCAACACGCTCTGGCCGGTGGGCTGTGGTAGCCCGGGAAAAACGCCCGATGCGAGCGGTGGTGTTGGTAGAGGAGAAGAAGAAACGGTTGCTTTCGCGGTCAGTGGCTTTGCACCAGCTGGTCTTGGTCTAGGTTGTTGACCGGTTGTTGACCTATTGCTCTGCCCAGTTTGTTTCGTCACATTCGCATAGCTTTTCTGGAACAATAGCTTCTTGTTTTGGACACATGAGATGCCCGAGTATGCCTGCTCTTTGCAGTAGCGGCAGGTTTGTAGCTGTCCCTTGTAGGCAATATGCGCTTCTTCTCCTTCGATGGAGACCCACGAGTCGACGTTTCGCGCTACTAGCATACGGGCAGACCATATGCCGAGCGGTATGCCTTCGTTTTCGTTGCTTTCGTCCCACATTACTTCACGAATCGAAAGCACTTCCCCGAACGCGGATAAGAAGACAGCGACCTTATCTTCAGGCACATCTTCGGGAAGATCGTAAACCCGCACTTCTACACTACCATCTTCAAGCGTAATGCGAAGCTTATGTTTCTTCCCGTCACCACAATCCACTTCATGCTTCCCGTCATGTTCGTCAACGATTTTCTGTGCGAGTGCCAAGTCGCTGACTTTGACATACGCACATGCTCCCCCTCTGTGGGGCTGGAGTCGTTTGATTTCTTCTCGCTTCAATCCGAGAACCGTACGACAAAAACTATAGAGTTTTTCGACCGACGGCTTAACGGCGAACTTCGAATAATCAATTTTAAAGGTGTTTTCACGCCTCATCGCGGAACACTACTCGCGACGCGGCACAGCGGAATAAAAACTGAACTTCTGTAACAGTTTCACTCGTGATAAGCGCAATCAAAAATACGTGTGCACGTCTCAAAGGCTGAGTGCTTACTACTCTCACAAAGGGTGATGGCGGTTTGTCATTTGTTTGACAAGGTAAGTTTAAAATAACGCTTGAGATCCAGTTTGGCATCAGTGATAGTGGTGTTTTAATTAGAGAACAAGGTATATTTAAAAACACAATTGATAACCGATTTGGCCCATTTGAACCAACACTAAGGAATACAAAGTCTAATGCAACAACCGTAAAAAAGCAAACCCTTCATACATTGGCATGTGAGGGCAATCAGAGGTTGTTGATCTTCATCAAATCTAATAGGCCACAGATCTCATTTAATTAAATCGGTTCTCACATATGCTGAAATTTCTCTTGCTATGAACCGTTCGCATTTCAAGGTCAATGAGGTGCAATGAGAATCAAATACATAGCAGTTTATACTCTTCCCGACAGTAAGCTAACCTTTCACTAATACATTTATATGCCTTACACATTTCAATACTGGTTGAACGTTCCTCTCACACAATCCCGACGTCCCATGACCTCATAGCTATTTTTACTGTTTATTTTTCACATACATTCATACATTACAGGCAAATCATTTTATACTGTCCCATTCCGCATTGGAACCACTAACATTTCTTTCCTTCTCGCATTTTAAGTATCAACACTGGCGTCTACTCCAATAACAAAATGGCGTCGAAAATTTCAATTTTGCATGTCCTAATGGCTATTTCATTTTCCGGTTTTCCTTTCTGAACTTTAAGATAAACCGTAAGATTTTACTAAAACTTCCAGAAAATTTTCAATAATTCACCATATCCTTGGAACAACATCATGTATACGTTTGCTACTGCTGCTGTCTTTCTTCATCAATATGGCCGCCATCATCATCATTTTTTGTTTTCTCGTCGCCACGGTTTGTAATAACATAGGTAGTCCGCTAAGCACCGCTGGTGCAGTAAGATCGTTGAATGCGCTACGAATATATCCCAATTAGTATAATATAATGGTATGGAACCTATGAAGTCTACCACAGTTTCCATGAATGATTCCTTAATCATTTGAATCGCCAAATTAAGCTGGTACATTCCCGATTGCAATTCTAAAAAAAAAAAATAGGGGTGGGTTACATCAAGGATATAACCGCGAAGTTCACGTAGGACCGCGTTGGTGTAAAGTAATAATGGTATCATCTTATTTACACATATCATAAAAAATTCAGTTCGGGTTTAATAAAAAATCTCTGTCGAATTCAATACTCTCGACTGAATGCCTCAAACAAACCAAAAATGTACCATTTTTGATAATATGCAAAGGTTGTTCAGGATAAATCACGAACATTTCACTTAAACGCAATCTCTTGTATTGTAAAATTTAATTCGTCGCCCTGAAAAGGACGGTGGTTATGACACTCCTAAGAAATTATTTTACATTTTCGGTTTATTTGGCCAGCTGGACACCATAACGTGCTGTATTCAATCCAGATAGTGGTTTATTCAACTCCTCGTCTCTGTGAATGGCCGACGGCAAGATACTTGTGATGATTTTAGTAATCTAGTTGTCACAAATATCGTTTTGCGCTGGGAGGTGCCCGGCTCCGGTAATGCCTCGGAAGCGGATGTCGCTCGCGTGGATTATCGATTTTTACGACCCATTGCCACGGCAATAGGTCGACAGGGGAAACAGGCAAAACTTTGCAGCGCTTCCTTCTGGTTAGTAGATGCGCAAGCGCAGGCGATAATTTGCGAGCCAGACGCGCAATCGCAAGAAAACATAAGAGATAAAGAAAAACCGAGAAAAATCTTCGTAACGAGAGAGTGAAAAGCACAACCGTACGTGCGCTCAATCGAATTTGAATATTCCAATGAAATCATTTTGGTTCAAATCGTGTACTTTATAATAGAAAAAGCCTCCAAAAGAGCCTATCATGTGTGGCTCAGCCGAGTCAGTATCCCCTTCACTCGGCAATTTGGCGGCAGTAAATCAAGATTCTAGCCGAAAGTTTTGGTTATACCTGTCACGAATTTCCCGTGATGTAACCGTCGAGCAGGTACGAGCTTTAGCAACGCATCGCCTTGGTACCGACGACGTGTATGTTTTAAGACTAGTAGCCAACGGACAGGACGTCAGCTCAATGTCTTTCTTCACCTTCAAAATTGGACTGAGTGCAGATTTGAAGGAAAAAGCTCTCTCTTCATGAACGTGGCCGAAAGGCATCTATTTCCGGGAATTTAAGGATAGCAGATCAGCCGCAAATTTTTGGAAACCTTCCCAAACGTCGACTCTTGCATCATTTGGAAACCGTACGTCCCGAACTGTTCAGTTGGCGTCGGGAGATGGCGCCATGGAGAAGGAATAACTATACCGCGACGCGCAGAGAACAGCACCATGGAGACATCCTCTCAGTTCGTCACAGTCCCGCCTTTTGCTATCGTCGTTCATAGGAGACGTTGCGGTCCTGATGTCGCTTCTGACGAAGAGGTTCTCCAAGCTGTGAATTCAGGCTAGTACCCGCAGTTTGTAGAGCGTACTCTTCCTGATAAATCTTCCGATTCCAGCCTTCTTTCTCCTTCTGATGCTTCCACTAGACCGCCGTTATCAACGTTCGCCAGCCTGCTACATACCTGTCATCTCGCCCATGCTCGTCATCAACACATATCGACCGTCACTTCAACCGGTCTAGGACGTACGTCACAAAGCAGTATGGAAGCCCTGAACCCTCCTAGCTCAGCTGTGCCCACTGCCGGTCTCAACGATGTTCTAATTGCTATTTCCAGCCATCAAAGTCGTCCCGGCCCTGGGTCTAGCGATGGGAACAGGGCTCTCCAAGCTGCCATCTATGGCAAGTATCCTTCATCTAATGACGTTGCTCGGGCTGATGCTGCATCATCTTTCATATCGCTTCCTGCCGAATCGTCTGCCCCCTCATTGAAAGCCCTTCTGTACTACCAGAACGTAGGTGGTATCAACAGTTTGCTCGCCGAGTACCAGTTGGCATGCAGTGACGCATGCTACGATGTTTACGCCTTCACGGAAACCTGGCTTAATATAAACACATTATCGAAGCAACTGTTCGACGACACGTATTATGTCTACCGGCAAGACCGATCGTCGCTCAATAGCAACAAGAAATCTGGCGGTGGAGTTCTTGCCATGCGCTCAAAATTCAAATCTCGACTTCAGAAACCTCCAGAAGACTCAACGGTTGAACATCTATGGGTGGCGATATCCACTAAAACCGGGACTTTGTTTATCTGTGTGGTCTATATTCCCCACGATCGTGTTAGCGACAGCAGCCTTATCGAAAAGCACGCTCTTTCTTTGGATTGGATCGTGTTACAAATGGGACCCAGCGACAACATCATTATCGTGGGACATTTTAACCTCAGCACGATTTCATGGCATCTCGATACTAATGGCTTTCGCTATCCAGACAAATCCTGTTCGTCATTCAGACCGGCTTTGCTCTCCCTGCTTGATGCTTATTCTACCGCCAGATTTCGGCAAGTTAATGGCATTCCAAATGCAAATAACCGTTTGCTTCGACACCGCTTGTCAAAAGATGCAGAAATCATTCCCCTCTGCTACTGACAGGAGTTCAATCCTAAGTACAGCTTCCATGACAACATCGAAAACGTTTATTATGACTTCACCCATGCTGACTTCGATGAAATGAACAACTTTCTCGCCGGCGTGAATTGGAATACGGCCCTTGCAAACGGGGATGCGAATTTGGCTGCTTCGACTAAGTGTGGTATTTTGTTGTACGCCGTTGATCAATTCGTGCCTAAGAAACTCAACCGAAAGCCTCCCAAACCTACTTGGTCTAATTCCGACCTCAAACACTTGAAACGAGTTAAAAGGGCTGCTCTGAGGAAACACAGCAAATATCGCACCGATTCTATGAGGACAAACTACGCACGCCCAATGACGATTACAAACACCTCTATACCAGCTTGTACAACTCTCATCAGTCTCAATTGTAGAGTCATCTCAAAACGAAACCGAAGAGCTTTTGGCGGTTCGTGAATGAACAACGGAAAGAAAGCAGTTTACCCTCCACCATGACTAACGGCACTCACGAAGCTGACTCTGTCGCGGATATCGCCAACTTGTTCCGTACGCAGTTCAGCAGTGTCTTCTGCGACGAAATGCTGGATGCCGAGGGCCTCGAAGCGGCTACTAGCAATGTTCCCCGCTTGTCTGTATTTGGCTCTGCACTCACTATCCATACTGATATAGTGATTTTAGCAGGGAAGCAGTTGAAAAGCTCAACTGGATGCGGTCCTCATAGTATACCTTCAATTGTCCTGAAGCGTTGCCTTAACACACTGGCTGTGCCCCTGGCAATGGTCTTCAATTTGTCATTAACTTCCGGTGTGTTTCCTGAATGCTGGAAAAAGTCGTTTGTTTTCCCAATACACAAAAAGGGATGCAAACGATCCATCACCAACTATCGTGGGATTGCAGCACTAAGTGCTGTATCCAAGCTATTCGAACTAATTGTTCTCCAAAGGCTGGTCCATGACTATTCACCTACTATTTCTCCTGAACAACAAGGTTTTATGCCCAAGCGCTCGAAGGCGACCAACCTCACAGTATTTACATCGTTTGTCATCCGCGAAATGGAGCGCGGTCATCAAGTAGACGCCATATACATAGATCTATCTGCGGCCTTCGATAAAATGAACCATCAGATTGCAATTTCCAAATACGAGAAAATGGGGGTTCACGATCAATTGTTGAACTGGCTCCGCCCATACCTGACTGGTAGAACTATGTCTGTGAAGATTTCAGATTACGCCTCGTCCAGCTTTTCAGTAACATCCGGCGTTCCGCAAGGCAGCCACCTTGGTCCATTCCTTTTCCGTTATATATGAACGACGTGAACTTGGTCCTCAGATGCCTGAAATTATCCTACGCGGACGACCTAATGCTGTACTATGTCATAAAATGTCCAGAAGACGCCGATTTTCTTCAGCAGGAACTACAAGTGTTCGACGACTGGTGCCGGATCAACAGAATGTCCTTAAATGTATCCAAATGCTCGGCTATCTCCGTTGGCCGAAAACGTGCGATGTATCTCCACGAGTACATCCTTCGAGGAACACGCTTGAAACGTGATACAACAGTCAAGGATCTGGGAGTAATGCTCGACTCCAAACTGTCATTCGAGAACCACATTGCCTTTATTGTTTCTAAAGCCTCATCGCAGTTAGGATTCATCTTCCGCTTCGCAAAAAACATCAAAGACGATTGTCTGAAGGCACTATACTGCTCTTTGGTTCGTCCTTTTTTGGAATACTGTCGTTTGGTCCCCTTTCTACCAAAATGCAGTCCAGAGGGTCGAAGCCGTTCAGCGAAGGTTTATACGCTTTGCTTTGCGACATCTTCGTTGGCAAGACCCTCGCAGATTGCCAAGTTATGAAAGTCGGTGTTAGCTCATCAGCCTGGAATTGTAGGAGGAGGCGTATGATGGCCAAAGCGTGTAGACTGTCTATCAGACCAGTGTTGTGGTGGGCAAGAAGATGCGATCTCGGATGCTAAGCGGATGGAGGAAGGTATGAAAAAACTTTCGGACTCGATCATTTGCATGCGAGATCAAATTTCTGCCCAAATAGACGACGCGTTGAAAAACGGGATGGAACATTTGAGACAAAGTATAAATAAGTCTTTTGATAAATTAATCTGTGAGAAATTTGATGCTATGACAAGTTCGGTTTTGGAGATTAATGCGCGAAAAAGTTTAGCTGTAATGAATTATGCCCGCGCGCGGTCTGAGGCGATTCATTCCGAATCCGATCTGTTGCAAATTGGCAAAAAGCGTAAAATTCAAACAAGCGATAACCATGCAATTGATGATGTTTTTCAAGCAACGCAACTTTTGCGGATGTCGTAAAGAGGCGCAATGAAAATGAGAATGATAAAAGTAAACAAAATAGTAATATTAAAGGTAATAGTAGTAAAAAAAGCAATCGTAAGGCTCGTCCGGTCATTGAGATCAAACCAAAAGAGTCCAAACAAGCTTGCGATGATACTCGTAATTTTGTGAAAACTAATTTAGATCCAAAAACACACAAAATTAGTAATTTTAGGAATGGAAAAGATGGTGCCATTATTGTTGAATGTGCCATCGGAGCAAATGTAACTAATGTGAAAAATGGTATTGAAAGCAATCTGGGTGAAAATTATAGTGCTGTTGTACCCACGTCGGTGCCAAGATTGAAAGTAGTGGGCATGAGCCGTCAATTATCCTCCGATGTTTTCATAGACTATTTGAAAAGTCAAAAAGAAAACATCGCAATAAATGATGTAAAAGTAGTTAGAATTTACGAAAATCCACGGTTCATTTACAACAAGTTAAGTGCGGTAATTGAAGTCGATTTGGATACATATAATTGTATGTTAAAAGCAAATGAAGTAAATGTAGATTTTGATCGGTGCTTTGTGTATCCTGACATTAATGTTCTGCGATGCTTCAAATGTGGAGAATTTGGACATAAGAGCATTGATTGCAAAAACTGTGATACATGCTCTCGGTGTAGTCAAAACCACAAGACATCGCAGTGTACGTCAACTGTTTTGAAATGTGTTAATTGTTTGAAAATGAATAAAGAACGTAAAATTAACTTGGACGTAAACCATGCCGCATTTAGCTCTCAATGTTTGGTATACAAAAGACTTTTTGAACAAAAGAAAAGCAGCTTGCGTTTCAATAAATAGCAACCGAGTTCCAGGCAGAATGGTAATCAATTTAATTTTTTGTATTTCAATATTGCGGGGTTGTCAACAAACTACGTAGCATTACGTCAGATTGTAGAAGAAAAACGTCCACTTTTGGTTTTGTTAGCAGAAACTCACATTGTTGAAATTGAAGCCTTTGATCAATATTGCATTCCGGGATATAATGTTGCTGCTTGTTTATCACATTCTAGACATACTGGCGGTGTTGCTATTTATGTCAAAGAATCAGTTCAATTCAATCTTCGACACAACGAAATGGTTGATGGTAACTGGTTCTTGGGCATAACAGTTGTACGTGGCATGATGATGGGTAACTATGGTGTTTTATATCACTCTCCCAGTTCTAGTGACCAGCGTTTTATTGAAATTTTAGAGAACTGGCTTGAGGTATTTCTTGATTCGAGTAAATTAAATATAATAGCTGGTGACTTCAATATAAATAATAATAATAATGGCGTAATAATAATAATTCGAATCATTTGAAGCATTTAGCTAACTTTTTTAATTTAAGACAAACGGTAGATGAATATACGCGAATTTCCAGGCACAGTAGAACTTTGATTGATCATGTTTATTCTAATTTTGATTCTGTTTGTTCAGTTGTCGATACTGATTTGAAAATCATCGATCATGAGACAGTAGGTATTAACGTTATTGAGAATAACTTGAATAATAGCGATGATTTTGTGAAATTGAGGTGCTGGAGGAAATATTCAAAACAGGCTGTTTCTAACCTTGTTCAGAGAAGCGTGGATTTTCCAATCGCGAGCGGTAGTTTAGATGAGTCTGCAGCTGTTCTTACTAATACCATGAAAACGTGTACAAATAAGCTAGTTGAACAAAAATTTGTTTCTTTGAAGAACTCGAACAGCTGGTACAATTTGGATCTTTTGCGTCTTAAACGCAAGAGGGATAAATTGCTCAAAAAGTTTTGTAGATCTAATAGTGATAATCATTGGAATAAGTACACGATCGCGCGGAATAAATATTCACAATCCATTAAAAAAACTCGTTGTGAATATATACAGAGGAAAATTGATCAACATCAAAACAACAGCAGAGAGTTATGGAAAATTTTGAAATCATTATTGAAACCTAGCAATTGCAAACCGCGGTCCATAACTTTTGAAGGCACAATAGAACAGTCTGAACAAGCAATTGCATCTAAGTTTAATGATTATTTCGTCAATAGCGTTTCATTGATCAACCAATCAATTGAATTGGTCGATGAACCTGATGAATTAAACCAGCCAGTTAATATTAATTGCAGATTTGAAAGTTTTCACCCGATCACAATAGATGAGCTTAGAAATATTTGCTTTTCCTTAGGAAAAACGGCTGGAGTAGATAATGTTAATGCTAGAGTTATTCAAGATTGCTTTCATGTCATTGGTCACACTTTACTGGACCTTATTAATGAATCATTGCAAACTGGGCACGTGCCTGAAGTGTGGAAAGAATCGTTGGTTGTTCCGAATCAAAAGGTTGCTGGGACGATTAAAGCCGAAGAGTTTCGTCCTATCAACATGTTGCACACATTAGAGAAAATTTTAGAGCTTGTTGTGGCCAGTTGTTAGAATATTTGAATAGTAATTCTTTGTTGATTTCGGAACAATCTGGCTACCGGGAAGGCCATTCTTGTGAAACCGCGTTAAATTTAGTATTAGCAAAATGGAAAGATAACTTAGAGAGTAAACAAACAATTTTTGCTGTTTTTTTTGGATCTGAAACGCGCTTCTATAACAATTTCTAGGCCCTTGTTCTTGAAAGCTTTAAAGCGCTTTGGAATTTCGAGTACTGCATACAGATGGTTTGAAAGCTATTTGTCTGACAGAACTCAAAGGACTGTTTTTAATGATTCTGTTTCCAGTCCTGTGGGGAATAACCTTGGTGTGCCCCAGGGAAGTGATTAGGGCCCCTTTTGTTTACGTTTTCTAAGTATATGGTTGAAATGTAAGCAATTGAAATTGAATATAAGTAAAACTAAATTTATGGTAATTTCACAGAATCGAGTAAATGAGAATGTCTCAGTTACGATTGATGGTGAGACAATTGATCGCGTTCGGGAGATTAAATATCTTGGCGTGATTATTGATGACAAACTAAAGTTCAACGCTCACATTGACAATGTCATCAAGAAAATTGCCTAGAAGTATGGAATTCTATGCCGATTAAAAAACGATTTAACTACTTGCAGTAAAATACAGCTACACAAATCAATCATCTCCCCTCATTTAGAGTTTTGCCCTTCCATTTTATTCTTGGCCAACCAAACACAAATATTGAGGTTACAGCGTTTGCAGAATAAAATAATGCGCTTGATTTTAAGATGTAACAGGTTCACTTCCTCGACTTTTATGTTAGACGCTTTACAATGGCTATCTGTGAAGCAAAGAATTGTGTATTTAACTATGGTGTTCATTTTTAAAGTAGTTAATGGTTTGCTTCCTCGATATTTGTGTGATCGAATTGAAAGAGGAAGTGATTTTCATAGATATAATACTAGAAACGCGGATGAAATAAGAACACCGAATTTCTTGACATGAGCTTCACAAAACTCATTATATTTTAAAGGAATAAATGTTTTCAATTCGATGCCAAGACACATTAAACGTGCACCAACACTTTCAGAATTTAAAAGACTGTGTATTTCACACGTAAAAACTGTATTCTGAGCAGAAAGCGAAATTTTTTTTTCAAATATTTGTGAAGATTGTACCTGACGATGTTTTACTATTATAAAAAGGATTATTTTGTGTGGACCATTTTTTGTACATTTATGTTGCTTTTTTTTTTGTTAAAATGAAGAATGTATCTGACGAAGTTCTTTACAAACGGATTATAATGAGTTGGCTATTTTATTTTTAAAATTTTATTTTTTCACGTTTACAATACTACAATACTCACTATTTTGTTCGTCACAGTGATGATGATGGAAATTTGTATAATGTTGTGTTAGTTTAAAAAAAAATAAAGAAAGTAGTCTAAAATTTTTTTTTTTCAAATATTTGTGAAGATTGTACCTGACGATGTTTTACTATTATAAAAAGGATTATTTTGTGTGGACCATTTCTTGTACATTTATGTTGCTTTTTTTTTGTTAAAATGAAGAATGTATCTGACGAAGTTCTTTACAAACGGATTATAATGAGTTGACTATTTTATTTTTTAAATTTTATTTTTTCACGTTTACAATACTACAATACTCACTATTTTGTTCGTCACAGTGATGATGATGGAAATTTGTATAAAAAAAAATAAAGAAAGTAGTCTACAATTGTTTGAGCCTCGCGCACGGTATACAGATATGATGGACTTCTTTTTGAATTCGTTAAAAAAAAAATTGGCCTTTGATGGTTTAGATGGTACTATGAAATAGTAGCGAGTTGTCTGGCTGAATGTCGGGGAATTCTTCGTCAATTCTTTTGTGGTTGAAAATAAAAGTTTGACTAATGCCGGTCCAGGATTTTTTCGGTTTGGAAACATTCTTCAACTGTAACGGGCAGGATCGGATATTGGCTTGTCTTTTGATAATGTCCTTTTACTGGATTCTGTGATCTGAATTGCAACAGAATGTCCTGATCGCTGGGAATACTTGCGAATTTTTGTGGTTAACATCAAAGCTTGTTTTTTTTTTGGTGGGGTTTGTTTTTTTTTTTTTTTTTTTTTTTTATGAATTCATTTATTTGTACAGGCTCAATCGAATCAACTTTACAGAGCCAAGTTTTCATGTTTATATACATCAGTTATCTTAGAACTAAGGTTAAGGGGGTGGAACCGATTACTCGCGGCCGTCTCGAGGTTAATAGGAATTACAATTTTATGGATGGGAAAATTGCGGTGGAAATTTTAAACAAAGCAAAAGGAACAATGGTTTTCTTAAATCTAGAATTTCAAATTACAATTTTTTAATTGAACGTTTTCAATTTAAAAAAAAAATCACTCACTCACACACACACACACAACACTCAAACACACAACCACAATCACACACCGATGCACACAATCCTCACAAATTTAACCTAAACAAGTAAGTTAATCAAACTACAATCTAAGGCTAATGTTAGTCAAAAACACATAAATGAGTTTCATAAATTCCAGATCGCGTGCAGCCAAAATGTCTCGAATCGGTACATTGGGTTGTCTACCTCGAGCCCGAAGGGAATCATAAAGCTCAGATCTGACTCCACGATGCTCAGCACAATACCAAATTACGTGATCTGCGTCCTGGTAACCTTGTCCACATTCACAGAGATTGCTATTTCCCAGCCCAACACGGAACAAATGAGCGTTTAAAGAATAATGATTGGACATGAGGCGAGACATGACACGAATGAAGTCTCGACCCACATCCAATCCCATGAACCAACATTTTTTAGACACCTTAGGAGTGATAGAATGTAGCCATCGCCCCAAATCTCCTTTACTCCATTTATACTGCCAGCTCTCGAGTGATATCTGACGATAAATGTAGAAAAATTCGTTGAAGGCGATTTGTCGGTCATAAATATCGCCTTCGATAGCGCCCACCCTTGCAAGCGAGTCCGCTTTCTCATTGTCAGAAATTGAACAATGAGATGGGACCCAAACAAAGGTGATAATAAAAGAACGTGAAGATAAAGCACTTAGAAGACCTCGTATTTTCATAAGAAAATAAGAGGTGTGCTTTACCGGCCTCAAGGAGCGAATAGCCTCTATAGAACTAAGACTATCCGTGAAAATGAAGTATTGATCCGGTGTAAGAGAGGCAACAGTTTCTAAAGAAAAGTGAATTGCTGCCAATTCCGCGACAAAAACAGAACAAGGTGCTTGAAGTTTACGAGCGACGCTATAATTTTCATTATATACACCAAAGCCAGCGGAGTCCTCTATCAAAGACCCGTCAGTGAAAAACGTTTTGGTGGAATCAACTAGGCCAAACTTTGCAGCAAATATCACCGGAGCAATCATAGGACGATGATGCTCAGGGATTCCACGAAGCTCCTGTTTCATGGATAAATCAAAATGAACCGAATTTCCGAAGTTGGAGAAGCAAACACGATTGGGAATATTCAGCGAAGGGCTGACATCCTGTGTTATGTATAAATGGTACAAAGTCATGAAGCGAGTTTGAGGATTCAACTCAAGGAGCTTCTCAAAATTTTCAATCACCTGGGGGTTCATAACTTCACACCTGGTGAGGAGCCGGAGAGATAATTCTGAAAACCGATCCGAGAGTGGCAACATGCCAGCCAGCACCTCAAGACTCATGGTATGAGTCGAGTGCATACAACCCAACGCGATACGAAGACACCGATATTGAATACGTTCCAGTTTAATGATGTGCGACCGAGCCGCTGACTGAAAACAAAAACTACCGTATTCTATAACCGACAAAATCGTTGTCCGGTACAACGTTAGAAGATCTTGCGGATGCGCTCCCCACCAGGTCCCGGTAATTGTGCAGAGAAAGTTTATCCTTTGTTGGCACTTTCGCTTCAGATACTCAATGTGGGATCTCCAGGTGCACTTTGAATCGAACCAGACCCCAAGATATTTAAATGACATAGAATGAGTTATCGGTGTACCCAAAATTTGAAGCTTAGGTTGTGCAGGGTTATGCTTCTTAGAAAAAACTACCAACTCAGTTTTCTCCGTAGAGAATTCGATACCTAGCTCGAGAGCCCAAGTAGACAAATTGTCTAAGGTATCCTGTAAGGGTCCTTGCAGATCAACCCTATTGGGTCCCGTGACAGACACTACACCGTCATCTGCAAGTTGTCTCAACGTACAATTCTCACTCAAACAACCGTCAATGTCTTTGACATAAAAATTATACAAAAGGGGGCTTAAACATGATCCCTGGGGGAGACCCATGTAGCTAAATCGAGAAGCTGTAGAGGTTCCATGAGAAAAGCTCATATGTTTCTCTGACAGCAAATTGTACAAAAAATTGTTCATTAATGGTGAAAAACCACAAGCGTGGAGTTTATCTGAGAGAACTTCAACAGATACTGAATCAAAAGCCCCCTTGATATCCAAGAAAACAGAAGCCATTTGCTCTTTTTTAGCAAAAGCTAACTGAATCTCTGTGGAAAGCAACGCGATGCAGTCGTTCGTTCCCTTACCCCTACGGAAACCATATTGAGTATCTGAAAGCAGGTTATTCGTCTCAACCCATTTGTCCAGGCGGAAGAGGATCATTTTCTCCAACAACTTTCGAATACAAGATAACATCGCGATGGGTCGATAGGAGTTGTGGTCGGACGCGGGTTTACCAGGTTTTTGAATGGCAATAACTCTCACCCGTCTCCAGTCATCCGGTACAATGTTGAGAGCCAGAAACTGATTAAACAAGTGCAACATGCGCCTCTTAGCGACGTCTGTAAGGTTCTTAAGCAAGTTGAACTTGATTCTATCAGCTCCCGGAGCCGTATTGCCACACGAAAGGAGTGCGAGAGAGAGTTCTACCATTGAAAAAGGTTGGCTGATCTCATCTATCGAATTCGTCGTTTCGCGAGGAAACATTTGTGCTGGCACAGAATCTGGACAAACTTTTCGCGCGAACTTGAGGATCCATTGGTCCGAATACTCCTCGTTCTCGTTGTTCGTAATTCTGTTACGCAATCTTCGCGCCGTGTTCCAAAGGGTATTCATCGACGTTTCACGCGATAATCCGTCCACGAATTGTCGCCAGTAACCGCGTTTCTTGGCCTTGATGAGGCTCTTAAATTCTCGTTCGAGAGCCGTGTACCTTTCGAAGTGCTCAGGTGTTCCACTTCTACGAAAAACTTTGAACGCGTCGGACTTTTTGCGGTAAACCTCGGTGCATTGCTGATCCCACCATGGGGAAGGAGGTTTCCTGCGAAATGACGTTCCTGGAACTGGTCGAGTTTGAGCTTGAAGCGCGCTTCCCAAAATCAGGTTGGAGAGGAAGTTATATTCCTCCAGCGGTGGAAGCACTTCTACCGTTGTTACGGCTTCATCTATTGCTGTCTTGAACCTTGTCCAATCGATATTACGAGTTAGATCATAGGTGACGTTGATCGATTCCGGCGGAGTGAGCCCGGTGGCAACCGAAATTTTAATAGGCAAATGATCACTACCGTGGGGATCCTGGATCACATTCCACGTGCAGTCCAACGATAATGAATTCGAGCAAAGTGTGAGGTCTAACCTACTACCAAGTGAGGATGGACCAGCCAAGCGTGTAATTTCTCCATTGTTGAGAACGGTCATATTGAAGTTGTCACAGAGGTCATATAACAAGGAAGACCGGTTGTCGTCGTACAGTTCTCCCCAGCCTGTACCGTGAGAGTTAAAATCTCCCATGACCAACCGCGGAGCAGGAAGAACCGAACAAATATCTGAAAGTTGTTTCTGGTTTATTGGGGCTCTTGGAGGAATATAAACGGAAGCAATGCAAAGGCTTTTATTTTTAATAACAGCCTGACATGCGACAACTTCAATACCTGGAATTGGAGGAAAATTCACTCTATAGAAGGAGTAGCACTTTTTGATCCCCAAAAGTACTCCTCCTCCACGTGAATCCTCACGATCAAGCCGAATAATGTTGAAATCGAGAATCGGAAGATCGATTTCGGGTGAAAGCCATGTTTCACAAAGAGCAAATGCATCACAACTGATATTGTGAGCTAAAAATTTAAATGATTCCAATTTAGGAATAAGACTTCGACAATTCCACTGCAGAACAGTGATCAAATCCCCGACCTCTTTTGGCAAATTATCCATCGAAGGAAATGATAGCTGCAAGGAGGGGCCACTTTAATGTCAATTGCTTCAAAAAAGTTTTCACAGTGGGAAGCATTGCCATAACAATGCTTTTAAGAGGGTCAGATATTTCGAGGTACTTGAAAATACCTTCCACAATATCATCAAATGAGAACAGCCCAGATGAAGAGGGGGCTTCTGTTCTTAAAATCGGGGCATCCGGGGTTTTGGATGTCCCCGGGAGAGATGGGAAATCCTGTGTGTAGTTGGCACTACGAAAACCAGGTGGATTTGGATAATCCTTATTTCCACTGCTCTTTGAATTGGGCATGTTGATTTGGGGCTTCTGTTCAGCTACTTTCTTTGCCCGAATGCGTCTTCGCTTCCGTGAAGCACCTTCCGGAAAACTGAAAGAGGTCCCCTCCTCAACCAAGTCCGAATCAGACTCGTCATCTGACAGAGCAGCAAAAGGATTTGTATTGATATTGGGTGGCGAGGCTTTCTTAAGCATTTCTGCAAAAGATTGCCTTGAACGTTGTTTCAGAGAACGTTCCAATTTTTCCCCGCGTTGTTTGTACGCCGGGCATGACGAAAGAGCATGGGGAGGAGTTCCCTTGCAGAAAACGCATTTTAGTGTGTTATCTGCACAGGGACCAGCCTCATGTTTCTCCCCGCAAGTTGAGCAGCGTGCCTTATTGCCGCAATGAGAGGCCGTATGCCCCATCTGCTGGCAGTTTTGGCAGATCATTACCCGGGGTACAAATAACCGCACAGGTAGCCGAAGTTTGTCCAGTTCTAAGTAGTGAGGAAGGGCAGAGCCAGAAAAGGTCACCCGAAACGAGTCTGTGGGGGTAACTTTTTTCTTACCCTCGCTGTGCGATATTTTAACAAGTTTTCTTACTTCCAGTATCTGAACTGGGGGGAGCAGAGGGTTCTTGAATCGGCCAACCGCCCGCTTCTCCAAAATTTCAGGGCACAGACTCGCCTCTGTGACCACTCCTACAATCTCCACATCACGAGCTGGAATATAAACTCGATATTCCAGTGTAAAATGCTGAGAGGAAGCAATCTCATTAGCCTGCTTCAGGTTAGAGACGACAACACGGAGTTTATTAAATTTAACTTTCGTGATCTCTGTCACGGCTGAGAATCGCTTCGTCAAATCAGTAGTTATTTGGTACACGTTCAGAGGTTTAATTTTGGGCTGAAAGTAGACAACCCATGGACCGACCGAGTCCATTGGATAAGATCGCGGTCGGAAATTTATTTGTGCCTCCCCATCATCAGGTGGCAAAGGCACTTTTTCAGCTAAACCGTCCATGTCGAAGAAACCTCTTCAACATGCACGATTTGCCTTACTTGTGGGAGCGTTGAACGCCCCCAAAAATTTAAATCACACACAAACACAAAACAGGAACACACACAAATTAACGCTACACTCTAGTGGGATGAGAGACAGAGGAAAACAAACTTAACTAATATTACTGATCTGTTGCTGCTGCTGCTGCTACTGCTGCTGACGCACCGTATGCCTGAACGTCGCACTTCTATGCGGGCAGCGGGGAGCGGTGCGCTGCGTGGGTGTACGGGTGAATCCGATCGCCTTCGGGTGCACTCGCTCGACGATGTCGGATGACCGTTGGCGATGTAGTAGTGTATCGCTGGTTAGCGTCACCACGCGGAGATGAAGCGAAAATGAGCGGGATGATAATTCGCCAGCAAGCAATGCTTGATTTTCTTATTTCACTGGAAAACCACACTGCCTTCTTAGAAAAAAAAACTCACTTTCACTCCTTTCACTGAAGTGAATAGATTTTGAGAAAAAAAAACTAATTATTTCCAAGGATCGCACTCGAAAAATCTTCCAAAATAACGGAGCGCTGGATCGAACGGACTTTCTTCTTTCGCTGAACGAAGTGAGATGACAAGAAGACAATTGGAGCCATATGTTACCCGTTTATGAAGACCCGAAAAGGAAAACCATGTTTTCAACCTGTTCATATGCAGACTTGTATGGGAGCAAAAAAAGGTCATCTTTACAGTAAAAAATTGAACTACTTATACTAATAGCACTTAATTGAAATTTTGTTCCAAAACGAAAGTTTTTCTGATCACATGGTGTATAAATGAAGTGTTCAGTCAAACGACAGTTATTAGCGTTCAAAAACCTTTATATTTTGCGTAACGCTCTCATTTTTCAAAATTGTGAAATGACACCCGGTATAGAAAAGAGAAACGTAGTCCTACGTTAAAATCTGCATATTTAGATCACGTAAGATAACACGAACCCACCAAATCTACTTCCGGGAAATCTCCTTGGCCGTATCGTAAAATTGCATATAATTTAAGTAGGCATTCTTCTTCAGCGTAGACAGTACCGTCTGAATCTTGTCCTTTTTTTTTTTTTCAAGATTCTGGCGAACGACATTTAAATACGATGTTTAGTGCCATTGAAGTTGGCCTTTTCAAACACAGTAGTTTATGTCCGATTTATGCATGATGCACCGATCTGCTGCGGGTTGGTTTGATGATGCCTCTGCGGACCGTATCGTTTTTTATGGGTATACCTTGAAGCTGCGTTGCGAAAAAGACTATGACTTAATTTGACAGCTGTTCATTTTACGCGTGTTCTCGGCATAGTAAACAAGTGAATTACGCAGCTGAAATTTTATTTTTTCACTCAAATGCTCCAATGAAAGGTTTTACAGAAGAAAAACGCAAAACAATTGTGACCAAATACTGTACGGCAACTGGTTTATCAATGAGGAAATTTGCGAAGCAGGAAGGAGTTAGCATTCATGCGGTTCAAAATACAATGAAACGTTTCGAGACACATAATACGTTGCTGAATCTACCTGGTCGTGGTCGTAAACCTGATCCAGCTAAACCATATTTGGACAAAAAGATCGGTGAGCAGTTTGAAAGAAAAAAAAAGAGTTGCCGATTAGAGATTGTGTAAAAAAAAAGTTCTGTTTTCACTGGAACGGTCTGGCTGGTGGAGTGGACTATATTCGGCAGGAGCGGGCGGAGGAAGCAAACGTCAATCTAAACCAACTCTTTGAGTTCTGAAAAGAGCTGAATGACATTGTTCCGAGCAACAGACGAACGACGATCGGGGATGATGGAAACTGCCGGCTACACTAAACAATTCTTCTATTTCTCTACTTCTATCTATACACACTTAGAAAATTTTAGAGTATTCGGTAATTTTTTACCGAACTTCCAACAGCGTTGGTTATTACCAACGGGTCCGCCGCGTACAAAGGACGAGAGTTGAGAACGGCTTCGATTTCGGCCAGAATCGTACAGAGTTCCTCGGAGGTCTGCCTGGTGTTGCCGACGACACGTTTGAGATGGGTTTTGGCCGACTTCACGGCCGCCTCCCACAAGCCACCAAACTCATGTGCATCTGGTGGGATGAAATGCCACTCGATCTCATGGTTGTGGCAGAACTATGCGATGGTCTCAATGATTTATGGTTACGAAACTGCTGGTAAAGGTGATTCGACTCGTGTTTACCTTTATGAAAATTTGAAGCGTTATCCGAATGGATTTCGTGGACCATTCCACGGCGTGCGATAAAACGTCGAAGGGATGTCAAAAAGGCATGGTTGCTCGAATCGGATACGCCCTCCCAGCACACGGCCACGTATGATTTCACCAGAGTTGGTCGGCGTGTTCCTTGCTTGGTCCAGAAAGGCCCGGCATAATCCACACCGGTTACGGCAAATGGGGGTGACGGTACTACTCTGGATGCTGGCAGGTTTCTCATCAGTTGGTCCGGATTTCACGTAGCGATGTGTTATTAGCCGGATGGTGGATCGAGCGTTCAGCAGCCAGTACCGTTGTCTCATGGCATTTATCAGGCCCGTTTGCCCAACGTGGAGAAGCGCATCTGTTGTATTAACAGTCGTACCACCGGATCCTTATCCGGCAGGATGGATTGGATGACGGCTCTCGAGGGGTAACTGCGAGTGGTCCAACCGACACCTACTCGAAGCAGTCCGTCGTGGTTAATCGGTCGAAGGTTTCCGAGTCTCTTGCAGGACTCGTTGCACCTTCCGGAAGCGCATCGTCTGGAACCTCGTCGGGGGTATCTACGTCGTAGTCTACTCTACGACTACGTACTTCAGGGATTCGGTGAGTTGGCCACGAGATACGATATCTGCTGGGTTAGTTTGGGACCGGATATACTCCCACCGATATTCACCGGTGCGTTCTTGAATTACAGCGATTCGATTTCGGACGAACAACTGCAGCTGGTTGAAGGGTTTCTTAATCCGTGCTAGCACGACGGTACTGTCGCTCACAGCACGATGCTCCGGCACGACATATCCATGGCTGGAAATACCTTCTGCACCAACCGGGTTAATAGCAGAGCTGCGCACAGCTCCTTCCGTGGGATGCAAAGCTCTTTAAAGGGAGCCATCTTTGACTTGCTGGTGAGGAGACGGAGCTTCGCAGAACCATCGACAAAGATGCTTCGCAGATAAATACAGGCTACGTATGCCTTGTTGGAGGCATCCGAAAAGCCGTGCAACTCGTATGTGACCACATTTTCGAATGTCACACGCCTTGGCATTCCGATTTCGTGAAGATGCAACAAGGAATCTTGTAGTTCTTGTCACTGCTGTGTTGTATCGTCGTCCACCGGATCGTCCCAACCGGTCTTCAAGTGCCACAATCTTTGCGCTAGGAGCTTCGCCAGCAAAATAACTGGTGAAACCAGTCCCAAGGGATCGAAAAACTTCGCAATCTCGGAATACATCATTCTTTTCGTTGGCCGTTGTGTCGTTGAAGAGTTTGGCCGATATGCGATGAGCAACTTTGATAACTTTCATAATTTTCAATCGATCGTCAATCGAGGTGCACGCGTTTTTTAATCGCTCCTAGCCGTGCGCGCTCTATTTTGTTTTCATTTTTTGTTTTTTTTTGCACACGTTTTATTCTCGTTTTTGTGCGCCGTTTACCAGTGCCGGGTTAGTAAAATGAGTTGTGAAGTTTGCTCGTTGGACTCTTCCGCCGATTCCGTTCTGTGGCGGTGTGTTGAGTGCACCCGACAATTTCATGCTGGATGCGTGGGAGTACTTGTTCAGCGTAACTCGCTCAGGAAGAAGAATAAAAAGCTGATTGACAATACGTCATACGTGCTTCCGTGCTGTGGGTCATGCCAAAATCTTATCACGGCTCACTTTGACTTCAATGTGCTTACAAAGCAACAGGCCGAACTGACCAAGTAAATAACGGAAAACACGGAGGTGATTCATCGTACTGCAGCTAACTCAGGCAAGGTGGACCTAATTCATGAAGCAATCGATAAGGTCGATGGATTGCTTGTTGATATTAAAAAAACAGCTGTCAGCAAGTAGCAGAAGCGGTTCAACTGACACTGTTGCCATAAATAACCACTTGACTTCACTATGTGATATTGCAATGACGTCGGGTATAGCCGATGACTTGATATTTTTGAATGGCGATATTAAACTTGTCAGTAAACTGACAGAGATCATATCATCCAGTAGCAATATCAATCAATTACCGTTAGCAATAGATATATAGGATGAGCTGAAATCTTTATCAGCGAGCATATTGACCATCGAGTCAAAAGTAGTAAACTGCTCTCCGGAATCGGTGGATTCTTTAGAATATGAGCTAAATTCAATAAATGAAGATCGAATAGTCGATCCATCTAGCTGGCGCATGCTTGGTACGACAAGTGTATTTAAAGCTGATTGGACAGATTTTGATAAACGGAAGCAGCATCGTTTAAACATGCAAAAGCAGGCTGAAAAAGCAAGGAAGCGTAGGAAACAAGCGCGAAATAACTATTTCAACGTTCATCACAGCAGCAACCATAGACATTTTACCAACAACAACAACAACTATGACCGACGCAACTTTCAAAGGGATCACAGCGGTAACAGCTTTTTGCCACCGGATAGAATACTTCTTGCAACAGCAAAGGAGAGATTCTCCAAACCACCACAGCATTCCACGTTTGACGCACCTACTTTTCCTACTACCCACCGGCCAATATAGTTCCAGAGAGGAGAAATTCTGAATCCCCACCCGGTGCATGACGGATTACCCCGATCTACTCCCGCCAGGCAACCCATCTGGAATTCTCCCGGATGTTCTTCAGACCTCTCTACAGCTTGTGAGGCATGCCATATTCAGTATTCGTGTTTTCGACGCAACTTACGAACTTCATAGGCGAAGGATATGACGACGAAATTACTGCTGAGGTAACGGATCCAGACATTTTTTCAGACTTGACGAACTCCGGACAGCAAACAGGAATGGTAAATAGTTTTAATACTAACGATTCTAGTGTTATTTTACAATCAGCGTGTGAAATATTAGTACATTGTAAGAATTTTAATCGAATGAGAAGCGCTGCTAAGATTAACGAAATTCAGAAAAAAAATTTAGGTTGTTCTTACACAGTGATTCTTGCAAATGAAACTAGCTGGGATGAAGGTGTAGGCAGCGAGGAGGTCTTTGGTAATAGATTTAATGTCTATAGGGATGGCCGTAATTATCAATGGTCGGAAAAGAAGTCAGGAGGTGGAGTTCTAGTCGCTGTTTCAAACACTTTGAACTCTGAAATCATAGTGACAACTAAATTTAAAGAATTTGAACACGTGTGGGCAAAAGTTCAAGTCGCAGGTGAAACACATATTTTTGTTTCGGTTTACTTTCCTCCAAATAAAGCCTATAAAGAATGAAATTATGTCTAGCTCACCTCCAGAAGTTAAACTACATATTTATGGTGATTTTAACCAACGAAATGTTGACTTCATTCCAGACATTGATAACGAATACATTTACTCCCAGTCTTTGGAGAAAACGAAACATTAAATTTTATGTTCGATAAAATTGCAACACTCAACGGAAACGCGACGCGAGTACGGACACAACACTTATAGTTCTTACAAACGAAAAAGGACTTTAAAATTTACCTTTTTATCCGACCGGTTTCGAGCATGATGCAGCTCATCGACGGGGAAATATCCAACTGATGACACAAAAATAAAATTGCTTCGTACTTGGCACAGT
The DNA here is from genome assembly GCA_024533555.2 of Aedes koreicus. Lineage (NCBI taxonomy): Eukaryota > Metazoa > Arthropoda > Insecta > Diptera > Culicidae > Aedes > Aedes koreicus. The sequence continues at coordinate 43,885 of JAHHFK020003254.1, forward strand.
ACACGTCGAAGAGGTAGGAAAGGGGGGGGGGGGGTTGATTTGGAACTATTTGATTTGCCGTTTCGTCAAGTGGAAAAGAAGTGACGAAGCTATAGGAGCTTCGTCCTCGTTCATCAGCGGCTGCTCAGCGGTGGCGATGTACATGGATTCCCAGGCATTCAGGTGGGAAACCTTTCTCACGCACATTTTGAGTTTCGCATGATCCCAATCTATTGTATGATCTGATCCGGTAGAGTGTGCTGCTACGCTTGACTCATTGGGCCTTTCATTATCAACGGCGTTTCTATGTTCCCTCAAGCGGACTTTAAATTTTCGGCGGGTTTGACCAATGTACACCGCCGGGCAATTTTTACACGGGATTTCATAAATACCCGACATTTCGTCCTTCGGAACCTTATCATTGAGAGCACATAGAATGTCTTTCAGCGTGTTGTTGCTTTTGTAGACCGCCTGAAAACCATGATCCTTCACAATGTTCTGAATGGCGTTAGTAACCTTAGGGTAGAACGGTAAACTAATCCTTTGGTTCTCTGATTTTTGTAGTCGCGTCTTGTCGATGTTTTTTGCGTTCGTGTTTTCGGATGATTTTGTTGACAAATTCTCTATCATACCCATTCAGTTCAGCGGCCTCGTGGATTTTCGCCCTTTCAGCTTCGAACTCTTCCTTCTCCATTGGTATGCTAAAGAGCCGGTGTGCCATTGAGTGAAAAGCGGCTTGTTTTTGGGAACCGTAATGGTTCGAGTCGGAGGTGATGTAGCGGTCGGTGGATGTCGGTGTTCGGTAAATGCCAAACTTCAGAGTATCGTCGTTTTTTCTGGTAATTGACAAATCGAGAAATGGAAGTTTTCCATCAGTCTCTCGCTCGACCGTGAACTTAATCGACCTATGTCGGGAAATCAGCAGATCAATTATTTGCGGCAGGTAGCGCTCCTTCACTATCGCAAAAATGTCGTCGACGTAACGCCACCAGACCCGGGGGAAGAGTTTTTCTTTTTCCAGTCCTACTTCCAAATCACTCATGAAAACGTCAGCCAAGAGTGGTGACAACTTGCTGCCCATGCTGAGTCCGAACGTTTGCTTGTAACACTTACCTCGGAACATCAAGTAGTTTTGGTTCATGCATACTTCAGCTACGGTAAGATATGCCTCGATGCAGTGTGGTGGGGCTCGACTTCTTTCCAAATGCTTACGCAGACTGCAGTGCGCATCACCCACAGGCACGTTTGGAAACAACGCAGTGACATCGAAAGACACGAGAATTTCACCCCGCCGCATTTCGGTAGCTTGTCCACCAACTCTACGGAATTTTTAACACTTTTTCCGTGCTTCACTGGGTACTTCTTCATTTCATCCACCAACCAGGCAGCCATTTTCTCAGTTGGAGTGCAAATATTGGATGAAATGGGTCGCATTGCCAACGGGTTTTTGTGGATTTTCGGCAAGCAGTAAAGTGTCGCCACCTTTGAGTTCGGAACGTGAAATTTCCTCTCGAGTCTGTCTTCCCCCATCAAACGTGTAATTTTCTGCCGTGTACGGTTTGCTTCCTCGATCATTGCATTAAGAGGGTCTTTCGGCTTTCCGTTCTTATACTTGATCTCCTCGTACGGACCGGAGTTGATCATGTCTCGTACTCTAGAATCATAATCCTGCCGATTCATTACCACTACAGCGTTTCCCTTATCTGCACGGGAATAGACGACGTCACGCGCTTTCAGTGGTCGGATCGCATTCACAATTTCTAGATTCAGATCACTAGGGTTGTCCTGCTTTTCCGCTATACCCAAAATACACCTCTCAACATCGCGACGGAGGGCAGACTTTGATGGGTAATCTTTGTACTGTATAGCGCCTTCAATGTTATTTACGATGTCAGCAAGTGACGCGCACTGTGGGGGAACGGCAAAATTCAAACCCTTGTTGAGCAGATCATGCTCAGCTGGCGTTAACCGCGCGGACGACAAATTCACCACTAAGTTATCAATCACTTTCGGAGAATATTTTGCCACCCTAGGTGTCTGTTCGAGCGCAAGCGAAAGCAGTTTTTTGTGATGCTTTTTCTTCGTTCTTCTCACACGTTTAGACAGATTGCAGTCAACCAAACCCAACACTGACTGCCAGCACTCTTTATGCTCTTCTACGCATCTATACACAATACACTCAGCTGTTGTGTGATATTCCACTTGCTTCAACAGATGTAAGTGGAGCGAATACAGCTGTTCTTCCACAACCGACAATAGCTTGTGTTTACACTTTATTTCTTCGGCCAACCAAATATTACGCGCACTTTTGCCGCTTTTTCACTGGCTTCGTTGCTGGTGGATGGTTTGATGTGGATGAATTTTGGGATTAGGCCTCTTCTCTTGCACTGTGTTAGGAACTTTATATCCAACAGCAATCTTCTTTTCTTCGTCATCAGTCGGCCATAAAGGCGAAAGCACTTCGAGGTTGTAGCCTTGATTTCACTCTTATTTTTGTTTTTTGTGGGAAAGTAAGAACAGCTTTACCCCCAACGGAAAACGGCGGGGGGGACGGACCAAAACTTAAGGGCTATTCACATTAGGCCGGGCCGTGCCCGGGCCGGATTCGAAAAGCTTTTATTTCACGGCCGGTATGTTTTGTTTACTTCACACTGTACCGGGATTGCTCCGGGATTCTATGATGTAGATTTCACGCAAACATCAACGGATCTCAGTTGTTTTTGTTTTTGTTGTTGCAGCGTTTACTTGCACATAGGGAAGATGTACCTATATTAATCTCATCACTTTGCAATTCATCCTACTTGAAATAAAACGATATACACGTGACAGGAATAGTTAGTAATGTTTGTCATAGTTATTTAACGTGAGCAAACATTATTAGAAAACGAAACCGATCCTTCAACTGCTCAATTGTTTGATTCATCGTAGGATGAATATGGGAACAATGAGATTAATTTAGGGGCAGTTACCATATTTTGGTTTTAACCAGCCAAAATTTTATGTATCAAAAATCCATTTTTGATAGTTGAAAGCTTGAAAATAAATTTTTGAAATGTTTGTCGACCGCAAAATTATTGACGAATATTGCAAATAATAGATCGAGCCTGGATGCGATACATTTACGTTACATCATGGACTGGTGGCAATCACTTTTTAAAATCACGAATAGTCCGCACTTCATAAGGTCGGTATCGTGTACGAAAGAAATTTCTTTTTCTATCTCAATCCCATGTTAAATTCCGTTCACTGAAACGGAAAAGTAAAGAATCGAAAAGAAATTTCTGCAGCAGTATCCACCTGAAAAGAACGAAAAATAAAATTGGAATTTGTAAGGTTCCCACGCAAACTAATGGGCGCTGTCAATTTTACTTTCGGAAAACTGAACGGATGACTGAAACCCTGGTATAGAAAACCTGTTTAAAATGTTCTGAACTACTAATGCAACAACAATATAAACACACTTAGAAAGTTATCTTAAGAAATAAAGTTGATAGGTTACTCATCATGCATTTATAATCGTTAACTTATCAATTTAAGTCATGACATAATGCATTTAAACCGTTAATTTAGTTAAAGTAGAAATATTTCCTAAACATTGTATTGTCTTTGAGAGCGCTTTCGCATCGTAAACCCTTGTGCTGCCTTCTATCAGTTACAATGTTTCTTTTTGAAAGGTGTTTGCTAATTGCCACTGGCAGAAAAGATGGTTATTTACATTAAACAGCCGTACTATAGGAACAAGAATTATGAATTACCGCCGCAACTATAAGAACACCTATTCCTATTTATGGAGGAGCTTTTCAATCTCAAAAGTAAATTCAATTGCCAAATGAACATTTTCCTCGGAAAATTGAGAGCAAATGTTGATTGTTGATATTCTTAGAGTAAAGTTTATTTGATTTTAAATTTATAAAATAAGTCCGTTCCTACACACTTGGGCCATTTACCCTAGATAAAGTTAAACAAAAATAAATAACTAGCCTTTCATATCGAAGGCCTTGCCCAAGTCTTTTTAAAACATGGGTGAAATTGGTAGAATCTTTGAAACATTTACTTTAAGGGCTTACGCTGAAGCATTTTCGACGGCAACCATTACCTCAAAATTTAGAATTGATATAACTCAGAATCTGTACTAGATATTGGATATTTAATTACATCAGTTTGTATGCTTACTTGTTGTAAGAAATCTGATATAGATCTATTTGATGTTCATTCACTAACTATCGAGATTTATCAATTTGAAATAGCGAGGAAAATTTGCCAGAGAAGGAGATAAAAGATAGGAAAAATAATACACGGAGCAGCAATTCACCTTAAAATTGTGTCCCCGGCAATGACAATTTACGCTAAACATTCGGATCATTTTTGTAAAGACAAATTTAAAACGCAAATCAAATTTGCTTGGAACACCAAATAAGTTTTCTGCATTCTCACAAAACACATGATTTGCGCTTGTTGTGCAGATCGCTCACAACTACATATAAATTAAAGCGCATGCTTCCAGCCGTGCTGAGACCGAGCTGTCAAAAATATCGTTGCCAAGAAATATTTTTTACCAGCCCGGTCAAACACCGGTGAGACCACGAACACGGCCCGGTGCTTTAATGTGAACGGTCGCATACTGCACTCAAACAATCAATTCGTAGCATAACTCGGTCGTGTCCCAACCGGGGCTCGGCCCGGCCTAATGTGAATAGCCCTTTATAGTTCTTACAAACGAAAAAGGACTTTATTATTTTCTTTTTTGTCGGGCGGGTTTGGGGAATGATGCACCTCGTCGGGGGGGGGTGTCCGACATGTGACAACCGTGGGACCCCTCCCCGGTGGTGGCACATTCGGGGAAAAAATTGGGTAAAAAAAAATTTTTTTTTTTTTTTTTTTTTTTTTTGTTGTTTTGTGTGTTGGGTGTCGTGTCGTGCGTTGTGTTTTTGGTTTTTACGTTAGCACAAAAATCATAAATATGAATAAAATTGCAAATTTACGACTAAATCAAATTAACCATGTAAAAAATCAACAAAATTGCTACTTGAACTTGCTGTTGACAAACATGTACGAAGACTTTTATGTAAATGAAGCATTATCGTAAATATGGAGAAATGAAGCATTTCACACTGCAGTCGAGTATTCTCTGTTTGTGCTATGAAACACTTATAGACAATGAATTCGAGGAAATATTTGATTACCAATCAGCAAATTATGACAACATTAGGAATAAAGTACATATTATTGATTGGCAAACAGTGTTAAGGATTGAAGAAAATGCGGAAAATGCAACTGAAATATTCTACAATAAGCTGTTTAAAATAATACATGAAGAAGTTCCGGTCAAAAGAAGAAGGCGTCAAATTACTTCCAAAAATTAGAAACTTAAAAAATCGTAAGCAGAAGGCACATAAAATCTATAGAACTAATAATAATCAAGAAAATATGGAAAACTATGTAGATATCTGCGAGCGACTTAATTTGGCGATGAGTATAGTATTCGAGCAGTATAATTTCAAAATTGAGCAAGAAATTAAATCATGTCCAAAAAATTGTTTTAACTATGTCAAGACCAAACTGAAATGTGACAATTTTCCGTCTAAAATGTACCTTGATGATAGTGAAGGTAATAACTCGGAAGATATATGCAATTTATTTTCGAACTTTTTTCAAAAAAACTACACAACATATTCAGAACCAGATCGCGATCGTGAATACTTTAGTTTCCGTCCTGAATTTCCAACCGACATTAGCATTAGTGAAGTCAATGTGTATGACATATTGGAAGCATTAAAAAAAATTAGACGCATCTAAAAGCTCGGGACCTGATGGAGTCCCTCCTGTTTTTATGAAAACTTTGGCAACTGAGCTTACAGCTCCGTTATTTTGGATTTTCAATATGTCACTGGAATCCGGAGACTTTCCAAAAATATGGAAAAAGTCATTCCTAGTACCTATTTTCAAATCTGGTAAAAAATCTGACGTCAGTCATTTTCTTGGTATAGCCCTTATTTCTTGCATCCCAAAACTTTTTGAGGCTATCATAAATGAAAAACTATTTAACCAAATAAAAAATAGAATAACTACCTCACAACACGGATTTTTCAAGGGCCGTTCGGCAACCACTTATTTACTCGAGTTTGTGAATTATTCTCTGGAAGCAATGGAAAACGGAAGCCATGTAGAAGTTTTGTACACAGATTTTAGCAAAGCATTTGACCGCGTCGGCATACCCATGCTTCTTTTTAAATTACAAAAGTTGGGAATACAGCCTAAACTCATCAAATGGCTTGAATCATACCTCACCAACCGTGAACAAATTGTAAGAATTAACGAGAAAAAATCGACTTCCATTCATGCTAGTTCGGGAGTTCCACAAGGCTCTCATTTAGGACCGCTTCTGTTTATTTTATTTGCGAATGACTTATCTTTCGTACTTAAGAAACTTAAATTTTTAATTTGTGCTGACGACATGAAACTTTTTTTAGAAATTAAAAATGGCGAAGACTGTGACATATTCAGAAATGAAATACAAATATTCCACACATGGTGTAACAAAAGCCTCCTAAAACTAAATGTCAACAAATGTAACTTGATAACGTTTACAAGAAAACGAGACGTACCTAATTTAGTAATTACTTTAGGAAATCAGAATGTTGAAACTTGTGATAGAGTCAGGGACTTAGGTATTATGTTAGGCTCTAAACTTTCATTCAATGTTCTTTATAACACAATTATAAAAAGAGCCAGTAATATGCTAGGTTTTATAAAACGGTTTTGCTATAATTTCCGTGATCCATACACAATAAAAACACTGTACGTTGCTTATGTCAGATCAATACTTGAATATTGTAGCATAGTTTGGTCCCCTTTCTCAACTACACATGAAAATAAAATAGAATCTGTGCAAAAACAGTTTTTATTATACGCACTTTGTAATTTAGGCTAGACTGTATTTCCTTTACCATCGTATGGAGTTCGATGTATGCTTATCAACATTCAAACACTGAAACAGCGTCGAGAATTTGCGATGGTTTCATTTATAAATAACATTGTCTCACACAGAATTGACTCGATGGAACTTTTATCAAAATTAAACTTCTGCACACCATCACGTTATTTAAGGCACCGACAGTTATTTGCAACTAATTACCATCGTACGAACTTCGTGAAATTTGGACTCATTGATCAAATGATGACCACTTGCAATGAACATTGCAATAGTATTGATTTTACAATGTCCAAAACAACATTAAAGCAATATTTCCGCGCGCCGTAATAGCTAGGAGGTCTTTATATTTAGTAAGATTTGCCCATGCATACTTTATTGTATTAAAATAAATTTGGAGTTAAAAACATTTAGCGTATAAGATAAACTTTGTAACAAAAGAGTCTACAAACTCGATTGACGACAAATAAATAAAGTAAAGCAAAAACATCCTACCTGTGGATAGATCCCAAACTAACCCAAGCACTCGGATGGCCTCATTCACTCCATGCTCTTCTAACGCGACCTTCTTCTCTTGTTCTTTCACGGAGATGTGCTCTAGGAATTCTTGCGAGTTTGAGCACCACTTGTGTATTGGAAAACCTCCACGTCCAAGGAGTTGCTTCAGTTGTTGTTGCGCATCGATGGCGGCTTCCACCGAGTCTGCACCAGAGAGTACATCGTCCATGTACGTCTCTTCCTTCACTATGCGAACTGTACCAAACACCGCGTTGCTTGGTAAGGTACCGATGCTGTGCCGTAGGTAACGGTACAAAGTTCCAGAATGCGCATGGGTAATGACCGGTGCTCTCTCCAAAAAATTCGCAGAAACCGGTGGTCCGATGGGGCTTCGAGTACCTGGCGGTACATTTTTGAGATGTCTCCGGTGAAGGCAACCTTGAATTTCCGGAACCGTAGCGTAATGTGATGCACGTCGTTCTGCACTACCGGACCAACTTGCAGTACATCATTCAGGGAGTTCCGATTGTGACGTCTTGGCGCTTGCGTCGAACACGACACGACATTTCGTGCTCGAGCTAGATGGAAGTAATACTGTGTGATGTGGCAAATAGTAGGCATTCTGTGGGTTTGGATCTTTGTATTCGTTGATCTCGTGGCAATGGCCTAGGGCCTCGTACTCTCGGACGAAGTTCACGTACTGCGCCTGCAGTTCAAGATCACGGACCAGTCGCTTCTCTAATATCAGGAACCTCTTCAACGCTAGCGGGCGGCAGTTATCTAATTGCGAAAGATTATACTTGAACGGCAGTTTCACAATGAAGCGCTGGTATGTGGAAAGGAAGTGGGCTTCGCATGCTAATTCTTCGGTCGACAGCTTGGGAACGTCCGGCACCTCCTCAATCTGCCAGAACTGGTGCATTCTTTCCTCGATTTCTTCAACGGATTCGTGGGAGTATTGTAGCGAAACATTCGACACGGGCGGGTCGATGATGACACCAGCTACGATTCACCCCAAGTGGGTATCTCGCAACTGTGGAACGCCTTTGGCTAGGCTCAACATACCGGGTTTCAGAATGTCGAAAAAGAGCTCACCACCGATCAGCATATCCACTTTATCGGATGTGTGGAACATGGGATCAGCTAGCGTTACCTCTTTGGGGATAGTCCAGTTGGAGATGTCGATCTGGGATGTCAGAATCATACCGGTTACTTTTGGAGAATCCAGACACTTGAGGCTGGCGCGGAAATTGGACCCACGGGAACGAAATTTGACGACCACCGTTTCACGGGCTAGGAATCGCAGGGCGTTAATGCCAACAATTGGAACATTGGCTGGTTTATTCGTGACACCAAAGCGGTTGGCCATCTCTTCCGTCACGAAGTTTACTTGGGACCCATTATCTAATAGAACTCGGCACGGATGTGGCTGATTTTGTTTATCGAAGACCTGCACCACTGCAGTTAGTAGCAACACCGTCTTCGTGGATTGGACGAAATTCAACGAACAGGTTGTGGACACTGGCGGGTCCAAGGGGTTGAACCTCTACACCGCAGTCGGTTGACTCGGCACGGAAGGAACCAATGGCGGGCTTACCATCGTCTCTGCAGAGAGCGAAACGTTCGATGAGGTTACTCGGCGGGCTGCTCCATCCTCATGAAGCAATGTGTGGTGTCGGTGTTGACACTTGAGGCACGTCTTATCTTAAGGGCATTGATTGTATCGGTGTCCGTTGCGCAGGCAGTTGAAGCAAATTCCAGCAGCTGACCTTATCAATTCTCTGGGCGGGGGTGGGGTTGGACAAAACCGAGCACTAGACGTTGCGATGGGGACCGCCTCAAATTTCACAAACGCTCGTTGGTTGCGATTGATTGGCGATGCTGCATGGCTCTTCTGCGGATGAGTCTTAAATGTTGGGATGCTTGCTTCAGTTTTGATGGTTTAGCTGGAAACGCCGTCTCGCAATTCTCGAGGATTTGGCACCTCGACTTTAGGAAGGCGATGGTTGAGTCGTATTTGGGAAGCTCTCCTTTCTTCTGGGTCCCTCCCGGGGTTTGGGGGTTGGTTGGGGGGGGGGGAGACAATCTGGGACACAAAATTGGTGAGGGGGGAAAAAAACAAAAAAAAGGGAGGAAAAAAAAAAGGAGGGCATATTTTTATTGTGAAGGAGGAAGAAAAACTATTTTAACAAATTATATAGGAGCACCACCCCAACCCTTTAAAAAAAAGCAAAAAAAATAAATAAAAAAAAAAAAGTTTTTGGGGGGGGTGGGGGGGGGGGGAGCCGCGGGCGGGCGGGGGGCGGGGGGGGGGGGGGGGGGGGGGGGGATGCAGCACGCTCACCAAACTGGATGGATCCGGGGAGCTCCTCAGCTACATCGTGTACAGCATGTGCAAACAGGCTTGCGGGTTTTCCACGGAACTGACGAACCCTTTGGAGAAAGGCGAGGATCTAGCAGAAACTGCCCTTTTTGAAGACTTGACGACCTCTCTACATCAAGGAGAGGTAAATAGTTTTAATTACACAAATTTCACTGACTCGATCAAACCAACTACTTCACCACAGACACAAATAGGAACTGAAATTTTGGTGTATTGCCAAAATTTCAATCGAATGAAAGGTTCCGCTAAGATTAAAGAAATCCACAACAAAATTTTGTGTTGTTCCTTCCCAATAATTCTGGCAAATGAAACCAGTTGGGATGAAAGTGTTCGAAGTGAAGAAGTTTTTGGTAATAATTACAATGTTTTTAGAGATGACCGTAACTTTCATCAGTCTGAAAAGAAATCAGGAGGGGGTGTACTAATTGCCATTTCCACAAATTTCAATTCAGAAATCATCACGGCCGAAAAAAGTAGGGATTTCGAACATGTTTGGGTAAAAGTGCATATGTCGGGGGAAACACACGTATTTGCCTCTGTCTATTTTCCTCCGAACAATGCTCGCAAAGACTCATATGAAAAATTCTTTAGTATTGCCGATGAAATTTCGGCCAATCTTACCCCAGAAGTGAAAATTCACATATACGGGGATTTTAATCAACGTAGTATTGATTTCTTTCCAGACACAGAAAATGAAAGTATCTTACTTCCAGTCGTTGGGGAAAATGAAACACTGCAGTTTATATTTGACAAAACTGCCAGTTTAGGGCTCAATCAAATAAATCATGTAAAAAATCAGCAAAATTGCTATTTAGATTTTTTATTGACAAATATTCAAGAAGACTTCTGTGTGACCGAATCTCTTATTCCATTATGGAAAAATGAAGCATTTCACACAGCAATTGAGTTTTCCTTATTTATACACCAATACCAAAAACCCGACGACAGCGAATATGAAGAGGTCTTTCAATATCACTTGGCAAACTTTGACAGTATTAAGCATAGGCTAAGTATTATTAATTGGCAAACGATTTTTAGAAACGAGGAAAATGTCGAATCTTCTGTTGATGCATTTTACAAATTATTATTCGAAATTATAGTTGAACATGTACCATTGAAAAGAATAAGGAGACAAAGTTATTCAAAAAACCCAGTTTGGTATAATGAACAAATAAAAAAATTAAAAAACCAAAAGCAAAAAGCACATAAAGTATACAAAAGAAATAGTAGCAACGAGAATCTGGTAAATTATTTGAATATTTGCGACCAGCTAAATCAAGCCGTTAATATTGCCTTTGATGAGTATAACTCAAAAACCGAGTTAGAGATTAAATCCAATCCAAAAAAATTCTTTAACTATGTAAAAACTAAATTGAAATCTGACAATTTTCCATCAAAAATGTACCTAGATGAAAATGTGGGTTCTACCTCGCCAGAAATTTGCAATCTATTTGCAACTTTCTTCCAAGATATATATACCACATTTTCTGAAGCAGATCGTGATCGCAAATATTTCGGTTTCTTTCCAGAATTTAGTGGAGATATTAGTGTAAACAATATAAATGTGCATGACATAAAAGAAGCATTGAAAAAACTAGATATCTCCAAAGGATGTGGGCCCGATGGGATTCCCCCTATTTTTCTGAAAAACTTAGCTTCGGAGCTTACAACTCCCTTGTTTTGGCTTTTCAATAAGTCGATCAAATCCGGTATTTTTCCCAACTCGTGGAAAAGTTCCTATCTAGTTCCTATTTTTAAATGTGGCAAAAAATCTGACATACGAAATTATCGCGGTATTGCTATTATCTCTTGCATTCCAAAACTTTTTGAAGCGATCATTAATGAAAAACTATTTTGTCAAATTAAAAATAGAATCTCTACCTTGCAACATGGATTCTTCAAAGGACGCTCAACTAATACAAATTTACTCGAATTCGTTAACTATTCGCTGGTTGCAATGGACAATGGAAACCATGTTGAAGCTTTATACACAGACTTCAGCAAGGCATTTGATCGCATTGATATACCCATGCTTCTATTCAAACTGCAAAAAATGGGTATTGAGCTAAATTTTCTTAAATGGCTCGAGTCTTATCTCACTGACCGACAACAAATAGTCAGATTTAAAGGCAAGACCTCAAATCCTATTCGAGTTACTTCAGGAGTTCCTCAAGGCTCCCATCTCGGCCCTCTTTTGTTTATACTATTTGTAAACGATATTTCCCTCATTTTAAAAAACGTAAAAATTCTTATTTATGCCGACGATTTAAAGATATTTTTAGAAATAAAAAACAAGGAAGATATAAGACTATTCAAAAACGACGTACTCCTATTTTATAATTGGTGCAAAAAAAGCCTTTTGCAGCTAAACGTCCAAAAATGTAAATCAATATCATTTAGTAGAAAGCGGAATACACTAGACTGTACAATCTCGCTAGGAAATCAGGCAGTTGAAAAGTGCGGAAGAATTAAGGATTTAGGTGTTATTTTAGATAAGAAACTAACATTCATTGACCACTATAACACAATAATCAGTAAAGCAAGTAGCATGCTAGGATTTATAAAACGATTTAGTTACAACTTTCATGACCCATACACAATAAAAACATTATACGTTGCATATGTGAGGTCAATACTTGAGTATTGTAGCGTAGTATGGTCACCTTTTTCAGTCACGCACGAACAACGAATAGAATCAGTTCAAAAGCAATTTATACTGTTTGCCCTTCGAAAATTAGGTTGGACAAGATTTCCTTTACCATCTTATAAAGCTCGTTGTATGCTCATCAGCATAAAAACATTAAAAGAGCGTCGAGAATTCGCAATGGTCTCAGTTGTAAACGATATCGTTTCGCATCGTATTGATTCTGAAGAACTTTTATCAAAACTTAATTTTTATATTCCAAGTCGACAACTACGAAATCGAAATGTTTTTACTACAAGCCACTATCGTACAAATTATGCTAAATTTGGGCCTTTAAATCGGATGATGGCAACATACAATATGCATTGCGAAAACGTTGACTTCACAACGACAAAATATAAATTGAAGCAATACTTTAATGATATTTGATAAAAAGCTGCTCATAAATGTACTAGAATGTAAGCTTAATACTGTAACAAATATATTTATATAGATTTAAGAGTGACAAAACATGTAAATAACTGTAACTAAAAGTCTACACATGATTGACTTCAAATAAATAAATAAATAAATAAAGTTCCGATTTTGCCGAGTAGTGTTATTAGCGTTTAATTTGCAACAATATTTCGTGACGGTCGCTTAATTTTAGATTTTCAATTGACACCCTACCCTTGCCGTAAGACGTAGTTTACGTCAAAAGGTTGCCGAGATCATGTTTGCCAAATAGAATGGAGTTAAGAGGCTTTTATTTTCTAACTCCAGAGCTAAAATACCGGCATATTCTGGGTTTGCAATTTTGGGAAAGGTATGCAGTTATTTGCAATATATCAAACTACATGCAATGTACTACTTTTTAATAGCAATATAGGGAAGCGGAACCTATGTTCACCATAGTACATATATTCATCACATTCTGCAGTCAACCAACTTCAAACGTAAAAAGATGTTCAATTTCTCCAATAAACGGACGCAGTAACCAAAAATATATAATCCTGGCAAATAAAATTAGGTCTTGAATATAATTAAAAGCTACAAAAACGTTTCGGAGACTTAAATTTCGTAAAAATAATGAGCAGTCAGATTTTCAACACAATTTCTTATCTTTGCACTACAAATTCGTCGTATTGATCTAACCGTACTAGGGAATATACCCGAGCCAGACTCCAAGTTTTCTCTTTAATTGCACTTTATCCTCACACATTTTCGTTGCGAAATTGCACAAACCATAAAAATCACACTTCACTTGCCACACTAGAATCTACGAATACGTGTTAAATACGAGAAAACTATGGGATTAATTTTCACAATAATTTAAATACGCTTGCACCTATTCTGAACCAGTGCCAAACTATTTTATTATGACTCTTATTCGAATGAAATGGGTTTGGCAGTACATCAATATCACCTGTTTTGTGGGAGTGCTACAAATCTTCCAAAGTTGAACTATTTTATTTTTCCATAGATTAAATAAATAATAACATGCTTCTAATTGTAGATTTTTTCAATATTTACCGAGAAATAAAATCCCACATTTAATAATATTTTTCCATCTCTGTTGAATTTGGTGGCACTGCTCACATACTGTATAGCATACACATCAACACGCACACTAGTTCAATTCATAGAGCATTCTATGCCCAACGTTATGGTGAGTCTTGTTGTCAATATTCTCATGGAATAATAACAAACAAACCCGTTCATTTTGTCTTGGTTATATGCAGGCTATCCAACACAATTAAAGTGCTGTCAAATGATCTACTTCATGCGAGAAATTTAATTTTGGGTGTAGTAGTGGAGAGCGTTAACTTGTTTATATTTTTTCATGATTAAAATCAGTACGATTAACATATGTACACAGATGGGATTAATGTTTTTCGTGATATTATTAAAATAGGTACATAGCAGTGGCAACTTTTCCGTATTAAATTGGAAGAAAATTATCAGAATCGAATGTTTTGTGCGTTGCTAAACGATTAACGGTAAGTGGACGAATAAATTATGAATAACTTGTGTACTTAGTGTTCGGTATTCAGTGCATATTCACCGATTTCCACTGGAGGTCTGCTTATTGAGCTCAAGATAGGTACCGCTTCCCTACAACTAATGCCATAAAAATTGTTATTGGACGTTCAAAAAACCAGGTTTCTTACCAATAAAGTGTGTGCAGTGCAATTAAACCACAGTGTAGACGAGTATCTGAATTAGGTAATTCACTATTTTCAACGCCCTGATAATCTCACCATACTTCTCTAACATTTTTCATCCAAAAGTTTGGTCTCGCGCCAAAACGGCCGTCCTTCAGAACCACCATCGTCGTCGTCGAATAGTTCCGAAAGAGAAAGTTTTACCTCACATTTCGATTTCGTTTCACTTCTTGACTGGCGTCGAGAAGAAGTTTGGAGAGGGGCTGTTCAGAAGTTTCAAACCTTCCCGAGGGCTCCAAAGGCTACTACGATGGTGATGGAGAAGAATAAAAACTGCGTGTGATAAAAAAAAAACATAAAAACCATAAAGAAGAATGAACGAAAGTGTTTCTTGATGATGCTGATTATAGTAATCAGGCAGGATGAAAGAGAAGAATTTCTTTTTCGAGAAATTGAAACTGGAAGATATGCAGATGAGTTGAGGAAAAGAGAACTGAAGAATGTTGGGTGGAGAGTCGGATTTGGTTCTTCGCCGGAGCGTCCGAAGATGGAAGGTGACTTTTTTTCTTTTTCTTGAAGAGTGTATGTGTGACAAAAGCAAGCAAGAAGGTGATTTATAATTTTACGAGTGGTGCCGTTAGCGATCAATGGGCTGTGATATGGAACCGGTTCGATGAATGCTGTGAGGTTTTCACTTTTTGATGGTTTTTAGAATTCTCTCATTACCCGGAAGATCGATAATAGCCATAATTCTGTATTAACTGGCATCTTAGATTGATGGCAACATTATGTGGTCGTTACAATCTTTATTAAGTCCCAATCGATTGGTCATCTATACAAATTCCATTTTGAGAACTAAATTTGTAAACACTAGTGTACTTGTACTCAGTCATGTTATATTTGAAGCCATGCTCTCAAATCTATTTTATAATTAGTTACACTATCAGTATCTCTGTTCTGCTTGAGTTTATTTATAGAATTTTTTGAAGCAGGTTTCAGGTCATTTAGGTTTTCCTTACGAAATTTCATGTCAAAATATTCAATTATGTGTTTGTCAGTTTGATATTTGAAGTTACGTCGATGGTGTTACAATTCAGATGCAAGTTGCAAGTTGCGTCACAAACCATTATCACCGAACATCTGTCATAGATCCCCTCCCGTGAAAACCCTCTAGCTCAATAGAAAACGCTCATTCATTGATTCAATTATGTTCCAAATTCACACTCGCATGATCGTCGTCGAACAAATCTCATGTCTCTGGTTTCAAATTGTGCGCACATAATCTGCACCACTCCCATAATCACACAGCATCGGGTGAAGAATGAGTCCGTCCGGCTTTCGACGACACGATTCCGATGGCAACTTTTGGAAGCCGAGAAATAAGAGAAATACAAAAAAAAAAACCCCGAACACAAAAGACACCTTATGATTCTATATCAACCGAAAACGTGTTGTTCACGCCTCAAAACGGATTATAAACAGAGTGTGCTTCCGGAGAGCCGAAATTGGAGGTGACACGAGAAAAAAAAGTGGATTATCACGGCTGTCTGGAAAGGGACAAATCGTAGGTACGTTTTGAGACGAACAATTGTCCGATGCTAACAATTCTGTTGATGCTAACGGCGAGCAATTTATCGAGGGAAAGAAACATGTTGCTGCCGTAGATTTTGAAGCGATTTCGTGTTACCGTGCGGGAGCAAAAACTGTACGCCTGCAGTAGAAGATAGGATATAAGGATCGTTATTTCAAGATACGGTTTGTATCACATGAATCAAAACACAGCACACTGAGCCAGTGATTGGATCGTAATCCATGCATTTTTTGGATCAAAATCCGTACAGTGTATTGAGAGAAGGTTATAAGGTTTTGATAGGCAATAAGTGTACAGAAAACATGACGTAGGGATGGGATGAACGTCACTAAATCAAATACAAGATAAACATTTAAAATGGTCGTGTTCACGAGATCCAAATAAGAAAAAATTTGGACCCCCCTTTTGTGTGGGGCGTCTATTGTCGGCGCCATTTTCTTTTGTTAATAACTCATAGCTAGGTGAAAACTATTTGTGTTGTGTTGTTACTCTAGATTTTGGAAGTGTTGTAGGCCAGCCAACGCAACTTCCTTTTCTTGGTGGTGGGGGCCTTGTTGGATGCATATAAATAAAAAAAAAAAAAAAAAAATAATTTTTTTTTTTTTTTTTTTTTTTTTCTTTTTTGTGGGGGCAGGGGAGTATGTTCATTCTTCTGGTGGTGTTGTGCTTATTCTTTTTTTATTGTAATTTGCTTGCGTTGCGTTGGCCCATTGTAGTGGGAGGTGTGGTAGAGCAGTCCTGCAATTAGAAATAAAAAATATTGTTCATATTAAAAACTACTTACCTGTAATTAGTTTTATTTCATTCGCCTCGGTTACAATAAAAACAAAAACTGACTTTTCCTATCTGACAGTTCCTGACCAAATTGTTTATGATCTTTAATAAACACTGTCATTCTGCATCGGAGATAGCATAAGCAAAGAGGTATGATCACATTTGGCTATGGTGAATGAGGCGTTCGCTCGTTCGCTCGAGCGTTTGATTGTTTGGTTTGCTTGGTGATGATTTCATGTTGGCTGCTACGATAGTTTTGGAAAGCAAGTATGTAACTAGGTTACATAACATATTCTGATTTTTCATTCTCCTGACTAGCTTTGCGGCGTGCGGACGTGTATTATTTACTTATAAAAATAAAATGACGAGCAAGCGGCCTTTCAACACTGAACCAAATCTCGAAAGTCACGACAGCAGGTATTTACCTTCTGGTTAGCGCTTGCCGGGTGTTTTGACGGGTCTTAAGTT
This sequence comes from Aedes koreicus, assembly GCA_024533555.2. Classification (NCBI taxonomy): domain Eukaryota; kingdom Metazoa; phylum Arthropoda; class Insecta; order Diptera; family Culicidae; genus Aedes; species Aedes koreicus. Next base: position 61,297 of record JAHHFK020003254.1, read on the forward strand.
TCTTCAAGATTTTATTGTATAGCGGAGCTTCGCTCCGCAATCTTTTGGGTAGTTTTGACGGGTTTAAATTTCATTTTGACGAGTCTTAATTTGATTTTGAAGAGTCTTAACTTCGTTTTGACGACTCTTTAATTCAGAAACTTAAAACCCGTCAAAACTATACAATCTTGAAGAAACTTAAGACCCGTCAAAACACCCGGCAAGCGCTAACCAGAAGGTAAATACCTCCGATTGCATTATACCGGGCAAACGCATCTAAGGAGCATTTTTCCAAAGTTTAAGGAGCATTTCCCCAAAAAGAAGGGTACATTTACCCTTTGCCCTTTATTGCTTATCTTGACAGATACACATATTTCGTCTACAATGTCTACAATGCCAGGACTATCACTTCAGACATTATTAAGGACGGACAGAAGCAAAGACACAACAACAACTGAAGTCTAAGCCTGTCTTGTATGTATGTATGTAGGAAGCCACCATCCTAGCGTGGGCCTTGCCCTGCATGCGGTTCCACTTAACAGAAAGATCATTATTCTAATTTCAACATACTACTGTATGAAGGGAAAAAGGGGGGGGGAAAAAACGAGAAGAAGAAAAACTGGAGTGGGGAAAAGGCGGAATGGGTGTGGTGGTGGAGGGAAGAAAATAGAAATAACCCTCCCCGTCTAGCTCCGGTGGGGTGTCGTTGCTTGTGGTGTCTCGGCGGCAGTATTGGTATTTTTTAAATCAATGAATTATAATTAGGTTCGTGCAATATATTAAGGAATAAAGTATTTAAAGCGTGTAAGTAATTTTATACAGCAAAATGGGTAGGCTGGGCTGGATAATGTGTTAGAATTGTACACCTTGCATGTAGAAATTTCTAAAATAGTGATTTCCTTTCTGCTGGTTCTATGGAGTAATAACATGTATTAGGATATTTTAACAGAATAATTTCCGACGTAACACACTCTTAGAAAAAATCATGTAAATTGAAGTCTACTTGGATGCACATAAAAGGAGCGGCCCGTTAGACAGACATTTGCGCCTGTTCTTAAATTTACAGGATCATATAAAATCGAAATAATAACTTACGTGACAACACGTAAAAATAAGTTGAAGAACACAAAATGACATTTTTCAAATACTGCTAGTGTTTAGGCAAATACAAAAGCTAATCAAGTTTATTTAAAAAAAATAACCACTAAGGCAATGTATTGCCTGTATTGGTGAAAATAAGCTCAATCTTATCCTGTAGGGTTTTTTTTTGGCTTTGGTCTAGGTGTCAAACATATATTTAAGGATGCTAGAAGTTGCCGTCATGTTCGGATTAATGAATATTATAAGCACATGAACTCTGTGTGTTACGCTGCGCAACCGTTTTTCACTGAAAAAGAAGAATTTGAAAACATGTACACCCCAAATTTAACTGATTTCAAGTCTTCACCTTTAATTTCCGAGCAATATTTTTACGAACAAAGAAATTCAATCAGTTATGCAAATTATGCAACATGCAGCAATCGTTTTGTTATCTGTTAGGAAAAACAGTGAATTTGATCTTGTATCTGGTCGTAGCGCGTGGAACTGACTGCGTTAAAAATAGTTCTGATGTTGTTAATGCAAAAGACGATCAAGTAAATTTAAGGCACTCAAATCCCAGGGTTCAGTCAATAGTGACTATTTTTAAAAATTTTAAAAAACAAACAATCTATACCTATGAAGTGAAAATAATACAATTATGTTTATGCTAATATATAAATCACGAAAACAAAAGTAATGATAAAAATAAAATCAATATACAATGTCATAAAAAATTGATATACATAATACAGTGAATGAATATTATAAAATGAACTGATACCAATTCAATTTTCATTTACGTGTCTGCAAATTGTTTTCCTGTTGCAATTGTAGAATAACTTGCGTAACCAATATGAACCTGAAAATTAAGACAATATATCATAGCCATGAGAAAAAAAATGAATTTAAAATTATTTAACAATATTTGGTAATTTTATGGATGACCTGAAATAATATACCATATATCATATAAAGAATAGTTTACCTTAAGTTTTGATATGCTGTTCCATTTCCTTGCTTCGCAATAATCATTTGTAGTGGATCTCGTAGGTACTACAATGATTTTAAGTATTATAATAAAATTAATTTAAATTTAATTATATACTATCATTTCATATCTCAACTTAACATAATATAATGACGTAATAAAATATTAATATGAGCATGGCAGTTAACGATAAAAGAATGAATATCTGTAACTAAGCTGGCCATCCTCTCATCAATAGACTTCTTCTTTTGCAGCTACTGTAGTATTAACCGTTAATATCTAGTAAGATTAATATTTGTATCCACAATAATAATAATAATAATAATAAGAGAACATAATATATTAATGTACACAACATATCTGACATCGATTAGTGCAAAGACATCTAAAGTAAACGTTATGCTGAAATAATTAAAAACAAATTGAGCCTTTAATGCTAATAATGTTGCTCCATGCTCATAAGGTAAATGGTTTGGAACCCAAAGATGATCCCAAACCGGGCTGAAATTATAAATTGAATGTAAATGTTCCCACCCTCTCACTTCGCTATTGTCAAAATGACAACATTGCCCAGGCTACGCCAACCAGCGTCTCCATGTTTCAGCTGGCAGTCTTTTGTGATCATATGACTCGTGGAGGCGTGAGGTACCAGAGGTCGGTCGCACCCTCATTTGAAGATGTCAACTCACCATTTGAAGCCCACAACTGAAGTTTAAGCCTGTCTTAAACCTAAAAGCAGACAAAGGCAACACCCAAGTAGCATTGCTAACACCATCCTGCTTTATTAAGTTTTATTAATGTTTTATGAAAGCAACTTGAAATCAATTTGGTTTTATTATGGCACCAATAGGTGCCAATAGGTTTCATATTTTAGTCAGGTTTATGAGAAGCTACACAGCTTGTTTTCAACGATCTTAAAACCTTGTTTCTTCAATTCCTTTAAATCCTATTAGAGGTTTTATTTCGACTTTATGAACTCGTAAAATGCTGTATTGAAATGCCATTTTAGGACTCATTGATATTATCTTATTATGGTCAGTTGAAAAAGCAGTTTAAAACCATTTTGCCTCCGATAAATGCAATTAACGGCAAATTGGCATTGAAGAAAGTCCCCATAAGACCAAATAGTTTTATAATATAAATTGCGAAGAAAAATTGGCTTTATGACAAAACAGTGATTTTTTTTCCAATCGCCATATTGAAATATAAGAAATAATTGAAATTTGGAATAGTAAATGCATGAAATTTTCAATGGTATGCAAATAAACTGTAGATCGGAGATTTATTTCGGCATTTTTTTTAATATAATTTCATCCAATTCCAAGCACTTTTCAGTAAATTCATGATTAATTTATCGAATGTATTTTTTTGAAATTTGATTCATGTTGTTGTAAATTCGCATAATTTCCGAGGCGCTTTAATTTTCAACTCTTATCGTGCCAATATCCACAACAAAAAAAATTGGGCATATAATTTGGAGCATAATACGCCGTAGAAAACACAATTTGTTTTGGATATTTTGCTGTCAAACAAAATTTCCCGCAATACTAGACCTCTTTTTTTACTGTTAAATTAATCAGAAGAGCAGAGAATCGAACAAAGCAGAACAACAAAAAACAACCTCGATTTCACAGTGAAGTTTGACAGCTCTGGCCATTTGGCCGCATTCTGGTTTTCATGGCAGCCAATAGGTTTTATGAAGGTTCTCAAGTGGTCATAACATCTTTCACTAGAACATTTTCAAAATCTTGATGTTCTTATAAAGGTTTTATTAACTTTTTTTTCACAGCCGTCTATAGAGTTGGCCATTTTGTACAAATTTCGGCTTTAAAGAAGAATAGAGGAGGTGTTGGTGGACAAAACAGTTTTGATGGTAGTTTTATCAACAAAGCCGGAGGAAGTGTTATACGGCTGGAATAAAACTAAAATTGTTACTTGGGTAATGATCCTTACGGGCAGCTTCTAGTGCTGAATGTGGCTAAATCAACTGTTACCAACGTATTAAAAGTGTTTGGCGAACGTTTGCGGACAGCCAGGAAAGTTGGATCGGGGGGAAATCGAAAGCCGGAGGCAAGAGCGACGACAAAAAGAGTTGCCCGCTGTTTCGAGCGGAGCCCCAACCTCTCCGTCCGAAATGTCGCAAAGAAGCTGGGAGTGGTGCCTTCAACCGTGGATAGAGCTAAAAAACGAGCTGGACTGTTGACTTACAAGAAAGTGGTGACTCCAAATCGCGACGATAAACGAAACACGTCGGCCAAAGCACGATCGCGAAAGTTGTACTCGACGATGCTGACGAAGTTTGATTGCGTGGTACAGGACGATGAAACTTACGTCAAGGCAGACTTTGAACAGCTTCATGGACAGGAATTTTATACGGCAACCGGACGGGGAAAGGTGGCCGATATTTTCATGTACATTAAAATGTCAAAGTTCGCGAAGAAATATCTGGTTTGGAGGCCATCTGTACATGTGGCTTGAAAAATAACGTTTACAATGCGACCGGAACCGTCAACCGGAAAATTTATCTGAGCGAGTGCCTACAAAAACGTCTACTGCCTTTCCTGAAGCGACACAATTGTTCCGTTCTGTTTTGGCTGGATTTTGCATCTTGCCATTAAGGACTGCATCGTTAGTTATGAGTACACCTTTGAGGTTTTGTATGAAAAATACTATGACTTATTTTTGACAGCTGTTTAGTGTCAATTTGCTGCTTGCGAAAACTTTCATTAAAAGTTAAAGTTTCACTTCAAGCGGAACAATGCGAAGTCCTACGGAAGAAAAGCGAAAATCGATTGTAACCAAGTACTGCACAGAAAAAGGATTGTCGCTTAGAAAACTAGCAAAAGAAGAAGGTGTCAGTGTCTGTGCGGTCCAAAATGCGATTAACCGGTTTGTTATGCATAACACATTGAAGGGCTTGCCCGGCCGTGGTAGAAAAACAGGTGCGTCAAACCCAAACTCTGACAAACAAATTTGCAATGTTTTTGAAGGAAAAAAGGGGGTATCCATCAGAGATTGCGCAAAACAGTGTTGAATGTAGATTGAAATGGTCCATTGCGCATGGAAACGAAATTCCCTGGAGAAGTACCGGAAACAAAAATGTCCGAAACGCAGCCAAATTCAGGCGGATTCCGTGAAAACTCGGGCTCGGAAGCTGAACGACGACGTTTTGAGCAAAAATGACATGTGCATTATCATGGAACGAAAGTCCCAAATTCAGAGAAATCGAATTTTTGCCAAAAATTTAGAAAAAAAAGGTGTTGGTTTAGCAAGCAATTTGCCAGTGTGGTATGAAATCGACACCTTTTTTCACTACCGCAAATTTTATTTATTTATTTACATGGCATAACGTCACAATACTATAAAATAGCCTGCTACACAATATCCCTCCATAATGCCCGATTTGTGGCTGCTCCTCTCCAATCGCTTGGGCACCTTTTACCCCCTAGGTCTTGCTCCTACTGGTTTGACCATCTTGCTTTGCGCCCCACGTCGTCTTGTACCAACCGGATTCCCGTCGAACACCATTTTTGCAGGATAGTTGCCCGGCATTCTCGCAACATGTCCTGCCCAGCGTATCCTTCCAGCTTTTGCCACCTTATGAATACTGGGTTCGCCGACGAGTTGCGTGAGCTCATGGTTCATCCTTCGCCTCCATAATCCGTCCTCCTGTACTCCACCAAAGATGGTTCTTAACACCCGTCGCTCAAAAACTCCGAGTGCTCGCAGGTCCTCTTCATGCATTGTCCACGTCTCATGCCCGTAGAGAACAACCGGTCTTATTAGCGTTTTGTACAGGATGCACTTCGTACGGGAGCTAAGTCTGTTTGACCGTAGTTGCTTGTGGAGCCCATAGTAGGCACGACTTCCACTGATAATCCGCCTCCGGATCTCACGGCTGTTATCGTTGTCCGCAGTAACCAGTGAGCCGAGATAGACAAATTCATCGACTATCTCGAACTCATCGCCTCCGATCGTTACACTGCTGCCCAGTCGGGTCCTGTCGTGCTCGGTTCCGCCTGCCAGCATGTACTTCGTTTTGGACGTATTTATCTTCAACCCAATCTTCGCTGCTTCGCGCTTTAGTCTGGTGTACTGCTCTGCCACCGCCTTAAATGTTCTGCCGACAATATCCACGTCATCGGCAAAGCAGATAAATTGACCGGATCTGTTGAAAATCGTGCCTCGCATGTCAAACGCCACTCGTCGCATAACGCCTTCAAGAGCAATGTTGAACAGGAGGCAAGAGAGACCATCACCTTGACGAAGCCCCCTGCGGGATCCGAATGAACCCGATAATCCACCCGATATCCTCACACAGCACTGCGTTCCATCCATCGTAGCCTTGATAAGTTGGGTCAGCTTCCCCGAAAAGCTGTTCTCGTCCATGATTTTTCATAGCTCATATCGGTTAATTGTATGATATGCGGTTTTGAAGTCGATGAATAGATGATGCGTTGGGACTCTATATTCACGGCACTTTTGGAGGATCTGCCGCAAAGTGAAGATTTGGTCCGTTTTAGACCGTCCTTCGATGAAGCCGGCCTGATAACTTCCCACAAATCTATTTGCTAGTGGCGACAGTCGCTGGAAGATGATTTGGGATAATACTTTATAGGCGGCATTAAGGACAGTGATCGCACGATAGTTTTCACAGTCCAGCTTGCCGCCTTTCTTATAGATTGGGCAGATAACCCCATCCTTCCAGTCCTCCGGTAGCTGTTCGGTATTCCAAATCCTGACTATCAGTCGATGCAGGCAATTTGCCAACTTATCCGGGCCCATCTTGATAAGTTCTGCTCCGATTCCATCCCATTCCATTCCAACCATTCCACTACCGCAAATATGAACGCCGAAATGTACCGGAAGGAATGCCTGCAGAAACGAAAACACAAAGGTTCGACACTGTTTTGGCCTGATTTGGAATCCTGCCACTATGCGCGTGTCACCTTGGACTGGTATGAAGAGAACAATGTCCAATTTGTGGAACAGGCGATGAATCCTCCAAATTGTCCTCAAATAAGGCCCATTGAGAAATTTTGGGCTTTGGTGAAAGGAAAGCTGCGGAAGAAGGCTAGAGGAGCAGATGACATCGTCATATTCAAAAAAAGACTGGGCAAACGTAAGCAAAACCATCGATGGAACCGTTGTGCAAAACCTCATGAGGAACATCAAGAAGAAGGTGCGAGAGCTGGCCAGATCTACGAAAAATTAAATGAATACTGATGTAATGGTCTTTTTTGATGGTCAATAAACAATGTAAATGAATTTGAGTTGCAAAATAAATAAAACATATTTAAATACAGCAATTTTTAGGTGTACTCATAATTAACGATACAGTCCTTACGGAAAAAAGCCATGGAGTGGTATGCTGCCAACAACGTTCAAGTGGTGCCCAGGGACAAGAACCCTCCCAACACGTCAGAGCTCCGCCCAATCGAACAATATTGGGCCATCGTCAAGCGGAACCTTAAGAAGACTCAAAAAGCTGTTAAGAGCGAGAAACAGTTCAAGGCAAACTGGCGTTCTGAGGCGAATAAAGTGGACAAGGAGACTGTACAAAATCTTATGGCAGGTGTTAAACGAAAGCCCGGGCAATTCGCATTCGGTAAAAAGGAAGCTTAGCTGAATATTTCTCCTGTATTCTGTATTAACTGAACTTGAAAATGAAAAAGAATTTGACTTATTAATAAAAACTTTGATCGACTTTCACACATTACTGTTGGACCAAATTTTGATCGAAACACCCTTTAAAGACACAGTGATTGTTTAACGCACAATAGCCCCCTTCCCGAAGTAATACCGAAAGGTAATTCTGGGAGGGGGGGGCTCAACCTCGTAACCTTAAAAAAAAACCCAGATCACCCCCCCCCCCCCACACACACACACACGAATATCACCTTTCAATTGCCGGTCTGTAAATTGCCCCCTGTCCTTGCTGATCGTTCATGTTGCCAATGACGACTTTAGTGTCCCGCTATGTTGCTCTGTATTATTTTTTTAATAATTGTTAGAATGCCTAAATCATCAAACTGTCGTAAGGACGTCGTTTTAATTAGACTACGAACTTCAAAAGACTACGGAGGTCATTTAAATAAGGGTCTTAGGGGTAATAAAGACAGTGAGGGTTATTCCGACAGTCGAAGTGACGTTTGTTTGGTGAAGTTAGAAAAGTCATCTGCAGTGACGTGACTCTTCTGGTTAAATCAAATGAAGAGTCACGTCACTGGAGGTGACTTTCGTCACTTCACCTAGTGGTAAACATCACTTCGGCTTTCGGAATAACCCTTGATAAGACCCATAGACTACGAAGACTAAGAATTCTGCAGCAAATTCTGGAAATAGCAGTTTGCAAATCCCCAAAGAAAAGACAGACAATCATCATAACAATAACATTTAATCTGAATCTAAAGCAAACGTATCCTATAACTAATCACCAACTATAGCCTTTCGCCTTTTTGTTGAGATAGACGTTCACCGGCACCGGCTTATCGACGTACACCTTCTTGGGAATGTACACTGGAACGCGCTTTTCCACATGAACTGCGTACGGTTTTGGCACTCGGATGTACTCCTTTTCCACCACTGGTACCTTCACCTCCACCGGATATGGCACCGGTCGATCAACGGGATACGGAACTTTCTTCTCAACTACATATGGCACACGTTTTTCAACAACAACCTTCTTCTCGACCTCCACCGGGTAAGGTTCCCTCACAGGAGTGGGAACGCGTTTTTCCACCTCAACAATGTATGGCACCCTCACTGGAGTTGGAACACGCTTCTCAATCACTACTGGATATGGCACCTTAACTTTAACTGGAAATCGCTGCTGTTCCTGGGTTGGCCCCTTCCCTGGAGTTGAAAAGTAATGCCCTTCGATTTCACCGGATTCCGCTGCGGGAGCAGAAGAATGTTGCTTCGGACTTGGTGCCCTCAATTGGGTCGAAAAGTGGTGCTCGTCGAATTCAACTGGTGCCTTTCCTTGAGTAGAAAAGGATTGCTTCTGAATTAGTGCAGGGAAATCGTGCTTCACCTCAACCGGCGTCCTCTCCGAAGCAGAGAAGTATTGCTCATGAGCTGGTGACTTTTTCGGAGAAGAAACATAATGTTCCTGAATTGTCGTCTTGATTTTTGCGGAATAATGATGCTCCTTGATGTCATCAGACGCATTCTCTGAGGCGGAAAGGAAATTTTTCTGAACCGCTGTTTTCTCTTTGCCAGATAGGTAATGGTCCTGAACCGATTTCTTCACTGGCGAGATAATTTGATGCTCCTCGGACTCAGCTGATGAATCCTCCTGGGTAGATGAGTGCTCCTCCTGAGATGGTTCTCTGACTGGCGCAGGATCTGAATGCTTCTTAAGTTGGATGGTTGTTTTCTCAGGAATAGTAAATCTGAACTCCTTGAATGGTGCCTTCTTGCGATTAGCGATGTAATGCTCCAGAGCTGCATTCTTACCGGGTGTGGTGAAATGATACTCCTCATCATCGTCGTCTGTTGCCTTCTGGGGAGCAAAAGAATACTCCTCCTGGACTGGTGCTTTCACTTGGGTGGAGAAATGAGTCTCGACTTCATCGGACGTCTTCTCAGGAGCAGAAAAGTGATGCTGCTGAACTGAAGGAGTCTTCGCTGGAGGTGAAAAATGGTGCTCCTCAGCTTGAACGGGAGAAGCCTTTTGGCGAACAGAGAATTCAATCTCCTTTCTTGGCGCCTTGTTCCGAGTGGCGAAATAATGCTCCAGCGCCGGTGTCTTGAACGGTACGTTGAAGTGATATTGCTCGTTTTCAGCTGGTGCTTTTTCCGGTGCAGATGAGTATTGTTTGGGTACTGGAGCCGAGAAATGATACTCCTCGGAATCAATGGGGGCATTTTGCTTCCTGGGTGCCTTCCTGGGAGCGGTTGAATAATGGTCCTGAACTGGTGCTTTCACTTGTGTGGAATAATGCTCTTCGACTTCTTGTAACGTCTTCTCTGGAGCAGAGAAGTAGTGCTTCTGAGCTGGGGACTTTTCTGGAGCTGAAAAATCGTGTTCCACGGCTTGAATTTTTTCACGAGCAGATAAAGTAAACTCATTTTTCGGTGCCTTCTTTCGAGTGGTGAAATAATGCTCCAGAGCGGGCGTCTTGAAGGGCGCAAGAAAGTGATACTCGTCGAGTTCAACTGGAGCTTTTCCAGTTGAGGGTGAGTGTTGTTTCTGGGCCTTCACTGGTGTGTAATTATGTTCCGCGACTTCAGCCGGTGCTTTTTCAGGAGCAGAGAAGTAATGCTGCTGGACTGATGACTTCTTCGGGGCGGAAAAGTAATACTCCTGAGTTGTTTCTTTCACCGATGCAGGAAAATTGTGCCCTTCGATTTCAAATCGTTCTTTTTTCGGAGCGGAAGAGGAGTGTTTCTGAAAGGTTGACTTTTCAGGAGCGGAAAAATCATGCTCTTCAACCACGGCGGTTGCCTTTTGAGGAACCGAATAATAATTCTGTTTAGTTGGGGCCTTTTTTGGAGCAGAAAAATAAAACTCCTGCCCTTGTGACTTTACTAGCGAAGGAAAATGGTGCTCCTCGTTCTTAGCTGATGACTTTTCTGGAGCTATATAGTAATGCTCCTCAGATGGCGTCTTCGAAGAAACTGCAAAACGATGTTCCTCGACGGGTGCTTCAATTGACGCTTCAACAGGCTCCTTTGATGGTGCGGAAAAATGACGCGTTTCGACCTCATTTTCCGCCTCTGCTGGAGCTGATTTGTGCTCCTTGAACTCATGTTGGTCGGGGTCATTCTTGTCATCAGACTGGCTTCCGATGCCAAGCGATTCCAGATCGAATTTCACATACTGAAGACCTCGTTTGCCTTTCTTTGGGGACTTTTTCTCTGGGACGGTTGAGTTTTGGATTGCGATTTTATCCTCTTCTTTTGCTGGACCTTTTATTTCCTTCTTGTCCTCAGATTGGAATGACAGCGTCACCGGAGATAGCTTGTTTTCCTCGGGCTCAATCGAGAGTAGAACCGAATCATTCTTGCCAACAGGCTGGTCATCGACTTCAACGGGATTTTCATCGATTCTTTGAATTTGTTGAGCTCGTTTACCTTTCCTCGTGGGCTTTCGCACTGACATAGAAGAAGCAACGACTAGAACCATGCAGAACACCACGAATACCTGGAAATGTAACAGAATAGGGTATGTTTTAATAATATTACTGTCATGGCATTTCAGTCCCAAAAAAAAAAAAACGTTACCTTCATGTTGGATGCTGCCAGCTTATGGAGTTAAGATTCAAAGAATGGACCACAAGCGAATGGTGGCTTACAACCTTCACCATGATGGTTTTATAATGCTTTGAATGTGGGTTTGCCGAATGCACGTGCGATCCAACACCGAAACAATCGTTCAATTTCGGCCACCAACAGCAGCAGCATGCTCGCTCGGTTCATTGCACTGTCATTTATCACTTGATTGTTGGAAATTTGAACGACGGTTGTCACATATCGGTCGAAAATGCGTACAGAGTAATTTGATGTAAATATCAGCCTTTGTGTTGTGATGCGCAGCCGCCCTCTGGGTCACGGCAATAAGAATTTTCGAAATTTCCACTCCCCAATAACAAAGAAAACAACTTGCAATATGACTCTTTCTCGAAGCTTTGACATTACCTAACCCATCAGAATCCATCCCACCTGATAACGGTAAAGAACCATTGAAACTCATTGTCAATGGCTTTATTGTCCGATAACTCTAGGAGGAACTGCTAAACCACAAAGGCGTCGCCTTCAAGCGTACTTTACCGTAACCTTTCGAGTCGTTCGGTTCCGCGTTGAAAGGAAGACCATTTTCCCGCTTTTCAACAGTTCTCTTCTACGGTAGAAGAAGCAAAGCAAATTATGAATTGTGTGCGGTTTTCGCCACTTTTTTACCTGCCACGCACCAGAAGAAGCAGAGACTCCTCTCGACAACTTCCGTGCAGAAAAAGCCATCGATCTCTCCGGTTATGAGTTATGGTGCGGTAAGCAACGACAATGGAAGGTTCTTATTGAGTAGAAAAATCATTCACCGCGGCATTTCTAAACAACAATAGCAACAGAAATGTGCCTTTGACTATTGATAATAGTGAGCTTTGAACCTGTCGATGGCAAAATAGTGCCTGTTCTTCTTCATAGAACAAGTTCCAGCTGCTGCCGTATCTCATTTGCGAAATTGGCTCCAATCTAGCGAAGAGACCAACAAAGGCGTCGCCATCCGGACGTTCGAAAAGTTTATAAGATACACACACGAGCAGCTCAAAAGACACGTTTCTAAACTCGGAGCCAGCCATTCAGGACTCATACGCACACCCAATTTAAATTTATGAATGTTAAACATCAGCCAACAAAGCCATTGAATTCGCGTTCTTTTGAAAATGAACCCCCCGATACCGAGCCGACCGACAACCACCGTCCTAAACGCTATCGTCGCAGTATTGATATAGGCACAATAACAAAAGAGGCCTCCCACCATTCTAGACAGCGTCGTCGTTTTTGTCCATCCAGCGTGCGAATCAGCTCGGATAATCTCTGGCATCACCCATTGGCAGGCAAGCGCGGGGGACATAAACACAACCACCGAACAAGTGCCACTAGTCGAGAGGACCGAGGCCCGTTCTCAGTCCTTCAAAAGAACGTTCGCACATCAGGGATCCGAAGAATGGCCCCCGTACCAAAGGCGGGTAGCACCAGTAGCAAACCAAGCTGGCAGTTCATTCGATCGTTGAGACATTATCATCGACATAAAATACTCGTTACGGATGGCGATGGACGACGCCAGCATCATCGACCATCAAGTGCCCGGTAGCAGTTCACGCGGTCGTTTCTTCGATCTTTTCCTACAGAGCCGTTGTTGAAGTGCTACTATGTAAATTTACACTCTTGTTCGGGTGGGTACATTTGCTATTCATTTCTTCCGTCCATTACTTTGATGCACTGAGCCGATGCTGTGTGAGCTTTCCTGGGTTGGGTTGTTGCGTTGTTAGATGGACGGGAGTCGAATGGAATTAACTTTATGCTTTCTTTGTGTTTTTTTTCAGTTTTTGCAGATTTGTTTGATTTCGGCCAAACATATTCAGATACAGATTGGCTTTGTAAGTAGAGAGTGAAGTACAGAGTATGACTGATAATTCAAAAAACATTTTGAAAGCTCTACGGACTCCCAGAATCGTCTAAAAAATTCCAGAATTCTTCCGCATTTCCTTAGATTTTAAGAAACGTTGATGATTGCAATCTACAGAATGAGTGAAATTGCTGTCTTCCAATGACATAAATATGAGACACTTGCATGAACTTTTGTCACTTGGTGAAGTGAGAAAACGTGACTCTTCTGGGTAAATCAAATGGAGAGTCACGTCACTGCAGGTGACTTTTCTCTTTCACCAAGTGACAAACGTCATTCCGGCTCTCGGAATAAAGGGCCAAACGAAATGGGGACGGAAACGGAATTGTCTAATTGGAATCAACTTAGATCTAATCAGTTTTCGATCCGATAAGCAGGTTTAGTCAGATTGGGCTCTTCCACTACCGTCACTGTTCCACTTCCGTTATCACTGCGTTCGAGCCTTAAAGCCCAATGATTTCCTGTCTGGTATATCTTTAACATATGTCATGTTGAGATGATTTTTTGGCCTACATTTTCTATTTTCCTACGTATCAGCGTATTGTATAGATCTGTGCGCCACCGCGCCACGCTACCGCCGCCGACGATTTTATGACGCCACCGCCGCCACTATTTTCGACCGGCGCGCCGCTGCATTTTTTTGCCCACGCCGCTGGGAAATTTGAGGCACGTCGATGAAAGTTTTCACCGTGTATGCAACCCTTGAGTTATGTTCATTAGCCATTTCGAAATCTGCTTTTATTACAAATGATGACGTCTCAATGCGATGTCAGGGGGTGCGTGTGAGACGGTGATCAGCTTTGTGGTTCCGTTTTTGCCAAAGATCAAAAATGGTTTCACTCATCATCTGCTTCCTAACAAAGTGTTTTGCAATGCATGCCTAATCGAAGCAAAACAAAATGCTGGTCTTAATTTGCAGGAAGACAGGATCGAGATATTGAGAACAATCCTGCAATCAATTGGTCATTCGTTTTATTAATAATGAAATTGTCCTTGATTTTGTGATATCATAATTTAATAAAGAGTGTTAAAGATTTAAACTGCCTATGTGAGGGGTTTCGGTCCCACACGATACGAAACCTAGGCCCTGGGGCCACAGATCTGAAATCTCGCGTAATATTCGAAAATAGCTTATTTTTGTTGATTGATAACCTTCCTCGGCTTTCGTTTTGGTTTATCACGGCTAAACAATTGAATTTGAATTGAAATTGAATCTGCTTACAGCTAAGATTGAGAGAAGACATTGTTATCTTGTGCATCGAACAATAAATTCCAATGAAAGTTCACAGAAGAGAAAGTCGATGAACATAATTGTTCATCGAAGATAGGCCCTTGTAAAATGTTACGCGAAAATTAATGTTTTTCAAGCGATCAGAAGAAGGGTAATCATTTCAAGCTGCATTAGGTCCTGAGTAACATTGGGAGACTCTCTTCGTCGACTTTCTCTTTACGTCCCAACGGCTATCTTAAAACGTCAAAAATATCAGCAAATTCTCTTATAGACAATCTATTAACAAAAAGTTAAAGTCGACGAAGATAATTGTTATAATGCATTGTTCACCTTGATTTCTTATATTCAAGCAACTATAATTTTTTTAATTTTTAGATTTTAACATTTATATATTTTTAGATTTTTAGATTTTAAGAATTTAAAATTTTTAGATTTTTAGATTTTTAGATTTTTTTGATTTTTGAAGATTTTTAGATTTTTAGATTTTTAGATTTTTAGATTTTTAGATTTTTAGATTTTTTTTAGATTTTTAGATTTTTAGATTCTTAGATTTTTAGATTTTTAGATTTTTAGATTTTTAGATTTTTAGATTTTTAGATTTTTAGATTTTTAGATTTTTAGATTTTTAGATTTTTAGATTTTTAGATTTTTAGATTTTTAGATTTTTAGATTTTTAGATTTTTAGATTTTTAGATTTTTAGATTTTTAGATTTTTAGATTTTTAGATTTTTAGATTTTTAGATTTTTAGATTTTTAGATTTTTAGATTTTTAGATTTTTAGATTTTTAGATTTTTAGATTTTTAGATTTTTAGATTTTTAGATTTTTAGATTTTTAGATTTTTAGATTTTTAGATTTTTAGATTTTTAGATTTTTAGATTTTTAGATTTTTAGATTTTTAGATTTTTAGATTTTTAGATTTTTAGATTTTTAGATTTTTAGATTTTTAGATTTTTAGATTTTTAGATTTTTAGATTTTTAGATTTTTAGATTTTTAGATTTTTAGATTTTTAGATTTTTAGATTTTTAAGATTTTTAGATTTTTAGATTTTTAGATTTTTAGATTTTTAGATTTTTGGATTTTTAGATTTTTAGATTTTTAGATTTTTAGATTTTTAGATTTTTATTTTTTGATTTTTAGATTTTTAGATTTTTTGATTTTTAGATTTTTAGATTTTTAGATTTTTAGATTTTTAGATTTTTAGATTTTTAGATTTTTAGATTTTTAGATTTTTAGATTTTTAGATTTTTAGATTTTTAGATTTTTAGATTTTTAGATTTTTAGATTTTTAGATTTTTAGATTTTTAGATTTTTAGATTTTTAGATTTTTAGATTTTTAGATTTTTAGATTTTTAGATTTTTAGATTTTTAGATTTTTAGATTTTTAGATTTTTAGATTTTTAGATTTTTAGATTTTTAGATTTTTTAGATTTTTAGATTTTTAGATTTTTAGATTTTTAGATTTTTAGATTTTTAGATTTTTAGATTTTTAGATTTTTAGATTTTTAGATTTTTAGATTTTTAGATTTTTAGATTTTTAGATTTTTAGATTTTTAGATTTTTAGATTTTTAGATTTTTAGATTTTTAGATTTTTAGATTTTTAGATTTTTAGATTTTTAGATTTTTAGATTTTTAGATTTTTAGATTTTTAGATTTTTAGATTTTTAGATTTTTAGATTTTTAGATTTTTAGATTTTTAGATTTTTAGATTTTTAGATTTTTAGATTTTTAGATTTTTAGATTTTTAGATTTTTAGATTTTTAGATTTTTAGATTTTTAGATTTTTAGATTTTTAGATTTTTAGATTTTTAGATTTTTAGATTTTTAGATTTTTAGATTTTTTGATTTTTAGATTTTTAGATTTTTAGATTTTTAGATTTTTAGATTTTTAGATTTTTAGATTTTTAGATTTTTAGATTTTTAGATTTTTAGATTTTTAGATTTTTAGATTTTTAGATTTTTAGATTTTTAGATTTTTAGATTTTTAGATTTTTAGATTTTTAGATTTTTAGATTTTTAGATTTTTAGATTTTTAGATTTTTAGATTTTTAGATTTTTAGATTTTTAGATTTTTGATTTTTAGATTTTTGTTTTTAGATTTTTAGATTTTTAGATTTTTAGATTTTTAGATTTTTAGATTTTTAGATTTTTAGATTTTTAGATTTTTAGATTTTAGATTTTTAGATTTTTAGATTTTTAGATTTTTAGATTTTTAGATTTTTAGATTTTTAGATTTTTAGATTTTTAGATTTTTAGATTTTTAGATTTTTAGATTTTTAGATTTTTAGATTTTTAGATTTTTAGATTTTTAGATTTTTAGATTTTTAGATTTTTAGATTTTTAGATTTTTAGATTTTTAGATTTTTAGATTTTTAGATTTTTAGATTTTTAGATTTTTAGATTTTTAGATTTTTAGATTTTTAGATTTTTAGATTTTTAGATTTTTAGATTTTTAGATTTTTAGATTTTTAGATTTTTAGATTTTTAGATTTTTAGATTTTTAGATTTTTTTAGATTTTTAGATTTTTAGATTTTTAGATTTTTAGATTTTTAGATTTTTAGATTTTTTAGATTTTTAGATTTTTAGATTTTTAGATTTTTAGATTTTTAGATTTTTAGATTTTTAGATTTTTAGATTTTTAGATTTTTAGATTTTTAGATTTTTAGATTTTTAGATTTTTAGATTTTTAGATTTTTAGATTTTTAGATTTTTAGATTTTTAGATTTTTAGATTTTTAGATTTTTAGATTTTTAGATTTTTAGATTTTTAGATTTTTAGATTTTTAGATTTTTAGATTTTTAGATTTTTAGATTTTTAGATTTTTAGATTTTTAGATTTTTAGATTTTTTTTTAGATTTTTAGATTTTTAGATTTTTAGATTTTTAGATTTTTAGATTCTTAGATTTTTAGATTTTTAGATTTTTAGATTTTTAGATTTTTAGATTTTTAGATTTTTAGATTTTTAGATTTTTAGATTTTTAGATTTTTAGATTTTTAGATTTTTAGATTTTTAGATTTTTAGATTTTTAGATTTTTAGATTTTTAGATTTTTAGATTTTTAGATTTTTAGATTTTTAGATTTTTAGATTTTTAGATTTTTAGATTTTTAGATTTTTAGATTTTTAGATTTTTAGATTTTTAGATTTTTAGATTTTTAGATTTTTAGATTTTTAGATTTTTAGATTTTAAGATTTTTAGATTTTTAGATTTTTAGATTTTTAGATTTTTAGATTTTTAGATTTTTAGATTTTTAGATTTTTAGATTTTTAGATTTTTAGATTTTTAGATTTTTAGATTTTTTAGATTTTTAGATTTTTAGATTTTTAGATTTTTAGATTTTTAGATTTTTTTTAGATTTTTAGATTTTTAGATTTTTAGATTTTTAGATTTTTAGATTTTTAGATTTTTTTAGATTTTTAGATTTTTAGATTTTTAGATTTTTAGATTTTTAGATTTTTTAGATTTTTAGATTTTTAGATTTTTAAGATTTTTAGATTTTTAGATTTTTAGAGTTTTTAGATTTTTAGATTTTTAGATTTTTAGATTTTTAGATTTTTAGATTTTTTAGATTTTTAGATTTTTAGATTTTTAGATTTTTAGATTTTTAGATTTTTAGATTTTTAGATTTTTAGATTTTTAGATTTTTAGATTTTTAGATTTTTAGATTTTTAGATTTTTAGATTTTTAGATTTTTAGATTTTTAGATTTTTAGATTTTTAGATTTTTAGATTTTTAGATTTTTAGATTTTTTTTTTTTAGATTTTTAGATTTTTAGATTTTTAGATTTTTAGATTTTTAGATTTTTAGATTTTTAGATTTTTAGATTTTTAGATTTTTAGATTTTTAGATTTTTAGATTTTTAGATTTTTAGATTTTTAGATTTTTAGATTTTTAGATTTTTAGATTTTTAGATTTTTAGATTTTTAGATTTTTAGATTTTTAGATTTTTAGATTTTTAGATTTTTAGATTTTTAGATTTTTAGATTTTTAGATTTTTAGATTTTTAGATTTTTAGATTTTTAGATTTTTAGATTTTTAGATTTTTAGATTTTTAGATTTTTAGATTTTTAGGAATTTTTAGATTTTTAGATTTTTAGATTAGATTTTAGATTTTTAGATTTTTTTAGATTTTTAGATTTTTTAGATTTTTAGATTTTTAGATTTTTAGATTTTTAGATTTTTAGATTTTTTAGATTTTTAGATTTTTAGATTTTTAGATTTTTAGATTTTTTAGATTTTTAGATTTTTAGATTTTTAGATTTTTTAGATTTTTAGATTTTTTGATTTTTAGATTTTTAGATTTTTAGATTTTCTTAGATTTTTAGATTTTTAGATTTTGAGATATTTAGATTTTTTAGATTTTTAGAATTTTAGATTTTAAGATTTTTAGATTTTTAGATTTTTTAAGATTTTTAGATTTTTAGATTTTTAGATTTTCGAATCCTCCCCAATCGACGAGCTTTCACCATTCGCTGGACAACAACTGAACGTGGATGTTGTCGATGATCCACCCGTTGTCGGCGTCGCAGTTGTTCCGGTCGATGCCACGGTCACAGCAGGACTGACACCCGTCCCCGTTGCCATCACGCTCGACTGAGCCAGCGATGACGACTGAGGAATGGTCATCGTTGTCTAAACTGTCGGGAGATCACTGACACGCTAATTCACCGGCTGAATCGACTTCACCTTGCAGCCCGGCTTCATAATTGGCTTCTAAACTGACTGCTAACTGACAGTGAATTACAATGATCGCAGCATTGTCTTTCGGGTTATGGTCCGCTGCGCACGCCTACTCTGACCTATTCCACCTGTAAGCAAAATGAAATGGGAAGATTATCGATTAGTGCTTTTCTTATTCAACTGCTACTGAACAATAAGTCATTACGCAGGACTGTGCGAAATTTTCACATCTCACTACGCACTGATTAGAAAACATTCAATAGATAGAATAATTCATGATCGCAGCCTTGACTCATTCCCAGAGCAAATACCCGACCACAGGAACGTGACCTTGAAACCTTCCCACAATCAGCTGTTCCGACTGGGTAGCGGCTGCCAGGAGGCGGAACTGGTTCTGACTCTGAATCGGTTGAATCCATTATCAGAAATGGTGTTGAAAAGTCGTTGGCGGCTGTTTGTGCTTCACTCTCACGTCTCTCCGGGCGGCAGTGCTTGTGGAAGTTTATGCAAGTGCAGATTCTAATCTCCGCGGCGCACTATGGGCAGACA
Source organism: Aedes koreicus (assembly GCA_024533555.2). Taxonomy (NCBI): domain Eukaryota; kingdom Metazoa; phylum Arthropoda; class Insecta; order Diptera; family Culicidae; genus Aedes; species Aedes koreicus. The sequence goes on from JAHHFK020003254.1 coordinate 80,940, forward strand.
CGGTCGTTAAAATCGTTAACTAACTTTTAACGCTAGAGATATCATGGCTTTGGGAGAGTTTGTCTACAAGAAAAGATTTATCTTTTGGAAAGAGGTGGTGTCTAGAGTGATCCATTTTCAAATGCATTAAACAAATACTCATCATTCTGATGAGATAGAGGAATACTTCATTCCACAAAAATGTAGATAATGATAGTTCAAGCAACTCCCTGCACTTCGGTTCAGAAAGGGGTATGGGCGCGTTCTGCCGGCTTGGTCGCGGCAGATTTCATGTGTGAATAGGCTGCCATATCAACGTTCAAAAGTGCCTGAACCAGATGGACAGCTTGTAATGATCACTTGACTATGCGATGGGGGATCATTGCTCTGATTTTACCAAAATGTAGCACGTTGTAAAATGTTTCTTGTCTTCTATAACTAAACGTAATGGAGTCGAGTGACTCAGGGAAATAACTATAATGACAATCAGCCAAATTGTCTATCACAAGGTAATCTAAATGACCACAACAAAATAAACTAAATATTTATGACATAACATATAACGGGGAAAGGGAGGGACCATCAGGGCACCCAAGTGAAACGATTTGGATATGGAGCATGGGACTGCCTCCTCCCTATTGTTAACATTTCGTGGAACAAGGGAGGGCTCTTCGACCCCAGCTATTGGGTTTATTCTGTCAATCGAGGGCTTGATTCTAGTGCTGTGAGTGTGAAATTGCTTTTGGAAGGAGATTCTCTTACCTATATTCGAGGGTTTCGCGTTAATGTCTCTGCTTATGGGCCCGCCCAAACGTTTTTGGCCCTTCATACAGGAGCTTGATGATTACAAACAATAATATAATCATGATCAAATTGTTTTTCAGATTATTCCACTACTATGGAATGTTACCTAGCTACAATAAATGATAGTATAACATAATCATCATCATCTTCATCATGAAATTTCAAGCAACTTAGCTAACACTACAAAACATTAATATCTAGGGGAATTATTTGATGATTATTATGAATTAAACTGAGGTTGGTATAACAAAACAAAACAGTTAATTGTCTATGTTTTATTGAACGTTTTTCTGAAAACTGTCTTCAAATGGCTTTTAGAATATTCAGTATGGCATAATATAATGGTAATGAAAAATTGCTTGCTAGGATTTGGATAAAGCTCTGGAGCTTTATGTGTAAAAAATATACATTTTATTATGACATATAACTTCAACAGTAGCAAATATTAGAAAATCGTAAGACATATTCTGAAAGAAGAGATACTTTTTGAACAAAATCTATGGACTTTCTTTTGCCTTTTGCCCCTTTGGATAGCGGGCCGGAAATAAATCATCAATGTCAAACATTAAACATGATTTTTGAAGTAGGACTTACGCCTCTCTTTTCTATTCCTGTATAGGGGCGCCGTTCTAAAATTTCTGAAATCGAAAGCGTCACGCAAGTTTGGAGATTTGGAACGATAATATCTCCTCTCTGGACTACAGAAATTTTACGATAGGTATTTCATTCCAAAGGTAGAACATCAAAGCTAAATCCCTGATGTTAAATTAATTCATTACATTTGTTTAAACTAGTTAAAAAGTACTTAAAAGAAAAATGTCTAAACGCACAAAGGTGTTGGTCGAAAATGACATCATATTTGTGCCACGCTCTGATTGGTTCATACTGCCACAATTACCGTGCCAGCGAATATCAAACATGTGGGGACTACCGACCAATCATCAGTTCTCGCTGTGCATCCGCATGCGACAGACGTGTGTGCGGAGCACATTGGTAGAAAACGCCGCCCGTGAAAACAAGAAAGAATCATCCCACGTCACTTGCAGCTGGCCATCCGCAACGACGAGGAGCTGAATAAAACTTTTCTCCGGTATGACCATTTCACATAGTGGTGTCCTGCCAAACGTCCTGCAGCCCAAGAAGACTGATAAGAAAATTTCAATCACGAACCATGTGCCCTCCGTAAACAACTAAAATCCGTTTTGTTTTTTCAGAACGATCAAATCAATTTACCGACTAAAGAGTATGTTTGATTGAAATTTCTCTTTAGCTTAAAAGCGCTGCTTAAAAAGCCGCGTCCCGGAGAAAATGGCCAAATTAATCGCCCACGTTATCTTCGTGGCTGAGTGGTTAGCGGCGTCACCCGTCGTTCAAGCGATTGCCATGAAGTGAGGGTTCGATTTCCGTTCCAGCCTGTGGAACTTTTCGCAACACGAAAATGTCCATACTGGTCCACTGGGTGTTAGCTTAAGTTGTTCGTTGTAATTCGCTCCATGTTCAATGTTCAGTCTGTACAATCTCGAGTTGAAGACGGTGTAAATGTCTATTTTTATCGTAGTATTACGTGCTGCCAAACACCCAGGGCATCCTGCAGCCCAAGAAGACCGAGAAGAAAATTTCAATCGCGAACCATGTTCCCTCCGTAAACAACTGAAACATTTTGAATGATCTCTTGGGTATGAGAATGCTAACGGCAAGATGGGTGCCGCGGGAGGGGTTTGTCAGTCATGGCAATCGGGTTTTAAGAAGCACACGGTATAATCCACATTAAATGCCATCAAATGGGAAAACAATCATTATTATGCCAACTTATTGGGTCGATTTAATGAGGGTTTGATAAAAATGGCTGCTTTTGGCCAAGAAAAAAGCTCTTTTCCAACAGGACAATGCAATACTACAAGAATTTCTGGGATGAAAAAAAACATCCAAGGACTTCTGGGATGGCAAAGAACATCCATTCAACACAATATATAATTTTCCTGAGATCTCTGTACCTCTAGGAATACAAACTACGACCTCAACTCCAGAGGTTTATTGGATAACGTAGTTCTATATTAGTACGCAAAATCCAAGAATACCTACCGAATCAAAATATCACTTGTATCTAGTTACGCTTGTAGAGCATAAGGCCTTTACTCGATATAGTTTTTGGAAAACCTAGAACATCTGACCAGTTCATTTTTTTTTAAATTCCAGTGAACCCCTACAAATATGTACTAAAACCATAAACTACCAACAGAATACTGGATACGCTTGTAGATCTTAAAGAACATCCTTTGAATCCAATATATAAGTTTGCTTAGATCTCTGTACTTCTAGGAGTTTGAACCAAATGCATAAACTATCAACATACCTCTGGTTACGCTTGATGATCTTAATACTTCTACTCGAGGAAGTTTTGGATAACCTGGAACATCTATTTTCTCAAAACTTTGTTTGATTTAGTTCAGATTTCAGGGATAACGGGTAAGTCGATAATTACTGCGACGCCTTCGAACTTGCTTAACTTTTTTCATACTAAACCGAAATTAACCCAAGTTTGCTCAGTTTCTCTTTAGAGGGTATTGGTTAAATCCGCTCTTTGTGCAGTTGAGGCTTGTTCGCGACAAAATCTGGACACCCCTAAATACGTATATCTCTGGAAATACTTCATCAACGCGTGAAATATTTCGCAGACTGATGAACGTATGTCTGTTCATTGTGTAAAATAATTTTTTGGTGATACTACAAGCTTTTAGATCGAAGATGGCGTCGAAAGGAAAGCAAGTGCAAAGAGCTATTGTGTGCGATCGCAATGAAAATCCGGATCTGTCAGTAAGAAAACTTGCAAAAAAGCTTGGTTTTCCTGCAAGCACTGTCTATAACGTTCTTAAATCTTTCGATACACGTTTGACAACAGCCAGGAAGGCTGGGAGCGGAACAAAAACGGATCTCGGGAACCACCAGAAGGACGCGAAGGTGCAGCAAATATTGCAGAAGAGACCAGATCTTTCGATACGTACTGTGGCTAGAAAAATAAAAATGTCCCCAACTTTCGTACATACTTCCAAGCTTCGGCAAGGTATGAAGTCGTTCAAGGTGAAAAATGTGCCAAAACGTAATGATAAACAGAATGTGACGGCTAAAACCCGGGCTCGCAAGTTGTATCGCGAATATTTGACGAAGTTTTCCTGCGTGATAATGGACGATGAAACTTATGTGCTGGAAGACTTTAAGCAGCTTCCTGGAATGTCTTATTATACTGCCATGCAACGGAACGGCGCAGAGGAGCATTTCAGGACGAAGAAAAAGGCCAAATTTCCCAAAAAATATTTGGTTTGGGCAAGTCAAAGCTTCATCACTACCGGAACGGTAAACATGCTTAAAGAAGCGATTGTTACTCTTCCTACGCTCCCTCGCTATTCTGACCTGATTCAGCATCTTGTCACTACGCCAAAGATGTTTTGGAATGGTATAAAGCGAATGGAGTCCATGTTGTACCAAAAGAAGCGAATCCATCTAACTGCCCGGAGTTGCGACCTATCGAGCAGTATTGGGCTCTCGTGAAGAGAGAACTCTCTCAATATAAACAACAAGCTACAACGATAGAAAAATTTCGAAAATCTTGGACATAGGCAGCTAAATCGGTTGCAGAGAAGTCTGCACAGACCCTAATGGCTGGAGTAAACCCAAAAGTTCATAATTTCTTCATGCAGCCTAATTAAGTAACTGTAATTAATTTTAAGATGACTAATAATGCTCAATTAAATCAATAAAAAATGCATCTTGGATTGAACTAACTGCAAATTTGTTTTATTCCAAATTTAATCTGTCCAGATTTTGTCGAGAGCTAGCCTTATCAGTGACATTCCGGGCGAGTTGAAAGAAAATGAACCAACCGTTCGCGCAAGACTTTTATTCATCCACATGCAAAAACCTGGGTCCTCCATAGGTTCCAGCAATGGATCAGAGTGTACCACAAGCAAGGAGCTGGATGAAAACCGGAAAAAAAGAATGGTGTTTTGCAAAGTTGACTTCGGAGGTGTGCAGCGTTTGATGGGAGGAATAAAGAAGAAAGGGCAAATTTTCATTAGAAACGAAGAGAAATGATTCGTATTGATATTTTTTCATTAGAGTACCGTGCATAACCTTTGTTTTGATGTTTAAAACTTATTTGTACGTCAATCCGTTACCGAGATACAGATGATTTTATTATTCCGGGTTCTAAATGGACATAGCTTTAAGTACAAACGGCTTTTGCGGTTTTTGAGACAGCGTGATCCAAAACCGTTCTAAAACCGGATCTATTTTTCTTCATGCCACTACTCCAAAACCGTGTATCTGATTCTGTGGAACATGAACCCACAAAACTGTCCTGAGCTTCATCCAATCTAATGACGAAACAGAACATGAAACTTCGGATGACCGAAGAAGAAGAACGAAGAAGCGAAGAACGAAAAGGAATGGCGGAGAAGTGGATAAATAAAACTGAGAAAAACGTACTGGAAATAACTGCCCAGGCGTCAGTCGCAAATGTCGACAATTTTACTCGAACTCATCCTAAAATTTAACCGACGTATGTAAACTGAAATAAATAGATATACTACACTACTATAAAAATGTGGTTTCACTTCGATTACTATAGCCGAATTACCAATCAATCTGAGTGTTGCCATAATTATCGACTCACCCTTTATGTATGACTTCCAAAAACTTTCCAAAGATCCATTGTTACACTTGTAGAATCTGAGACGATAACTCCAAGCCTTTCTCCAAGATAATCCAGATCTTTTCTTCTAGTCAGACTCTCCCACACAAATCGAATCTTTAGCTCCCACACTTTTTGGGTGGTAGATTTTTGTCGAGAAATTCAGCGGTTTTCTACCACAGTGCGGCGGCTGGATTGAAACGAATCATGGTCGACTGCTCAAGGGATTTTCTACGTTTTGCCGCAGCTTCCCGTTGAGATGGGTTTTTCGAAATGTTGAGTTTAGTCGCGCTGGTTACCTAACCGACGGGACGCGGTGGATCATCATTTTCCGGGAAGAATCCTCCACTTCGTGATGCATTAGTTAAGATAAATGATGCATTATTTATTGCGATCATGCACCATCGATCCACTTATTTGTAATTCCCACCGAGTTGTGCGGTGTTCGTGCCAGTGACAAACGATCATGAGCAATTATTTTCCAACCAGTCGGTGGGCGTTAATGAGCTGGATCACATGGCTCGTGCAATCAGTGAAATTGTGATTGCCAATTAGCTGAATGGGCATTGGTTTGCGATTGAACGTTTCATGGGGTATGAGAGATGTTTAAAAAATTGATTTACTCTATCAATTAACGCAATAATTCCATTTCAAAATTTTGTCTACAGTTAGAACTTAGGATATTCTTGGTTACCATAGGCTAGACGAAACCCCTCAATCTAAGCTCAGAAGGCTTCCACAAAGACAAATCCGAATTAAAATTCAAGCGCTTCCCGGTTTCTATAGGAGCTCTTTGCGGAAGATTCATTGTACGACTTCTTCTGCCTAATTGCACGCAGCCGGTGCGCATCAATGGTAGACCAGACGCAAAAGCAGAATAAAAAAAAAAACATGACGTACCTGTTGACCTACGAGAGCGTGGCCGGCTGGCCGGTTGGCCGGGCCCCCACGAGTAAACAGTGTGCAAATTGTTTGAACAAATGTAATCCATTCATAAACCGGATAATTTGGGCAAGCTGAGAGCGTTCGTGTGTATCCACTAGAGATCATCTGAATTACTCCTCGCATTGAGTGTCTGGCACATGGTGATCAATTATACTATTTTTTGCAGCTGAAGAATAGTCGGACCTGATCGTTTCCTATATCCTAAATAATGAACCCACCTCTTTAGCGATACAAGTTAACTGCAAGAATTGCGTTTTCAAGGGGCCATATCCAAAATGACATCAACGTTGCGGATCTGGAATGATTATGAAATCAACACAATAACATTAGCTTAGTTCACCATCTTAGGACCCCTCAATAATTGTTCGGAAGGGAGCTACCAATATGTGAGTTGAGTGTAAAAAGTTATAATAACTATTTTTCCTCAAATATATTCAAAAAAATCGGTTTGCTCAGAAAGTGAAACTCTTACCGTTGATGTGAAACAGCCGATATATCTTCTCCGAGTTGAAGTACCCAATTGTGTGGGTCAGAACATTAAGGCGCTTAGCGAACACCTGTAATTTTTACACAAAGCGATTCAATTAACCAAACCACAATGAGTCACGCATAAGTTTCATCAACCTATTCCTAATAAGTGTGCTACTTGGGCAAAATTCAATTGAATGCAAATGGAATGTTTCGATTTTGAGCTAATAAAAAAAAACAACCGAAAAAGTCTTCTATGACGCTTGTGGTCCTAGGCCATAGTTGGATGATTTGCTTTTCTATTGAAGCCTCTCGCTTCATTCTAAAGAAGAAGAAACAAGCAACTTTCAATGAGTGAATCATCATTTTTAAAGATGAGGATGTTCGCCCGATGAAGCAGACATCCAGACATACTTGAACATTTTTATTAGCATTGTTGAACGGAGATGATTTGACAGAAATTTTGGAGTATCCCATCCGATAGGGTTGATCAAATATATTTGATTCATTGAAAAATTCACGAAGTGCTAGTTCACATAAAGATTTACATTCACTCAAATACCCGCGCAATTAGCCTGAGACTAGTTAGGCTAGTGGTTATTCACTATTAGGCTTTTGGAGAAATTCCACGCCAAATGATAATCCGATCTTACTAGACCTTCTTTGATAAGTCTGAAACTTAAGTGCAATTAACTAAAATCGTCATTTTCGACTCTTTTCAATGCGATTGAGCAAGATTATGTGACTTCTTATTTAATGTGTCGCATAAACGAGGGTCTAATCGATCACGAAAAAGAGTTATGTTAGTCTGGTTTTTTTTTTCTATAACTAGACAGCCTAGAGATGTCGTGTAGTGTCGGCAGTAGTCGTTAAGATCTACTAAGAATAGAACTATGGAACGCCTGTTCCGGTGGTAGAACTTCATCACACAGGTGACGCCTAATTCACGGTATAAATCGACCGGTTTTTATTTACCGTGCCAATGAATTAATTGTAGAAGGCTAAAAAATTATAATCCAAAGTCAATTTGGGAATAAGCATGGGATCTCGTGGTTGTGTGGGAGTTGCGCGGGGGGGGGTTCCGCATCATGAGGAAGATGGGAGGATTTTGAGCTAAGAGTCAGTTCCTTTGTGGAGATTTATATCACATTTATTAGCAGAGCAGCACATCGAAATTTTAGGTTCATTATATGCTTTATATCCCATGATTCCTTATATACTATACAATTTCAGATCATCCATGGATATCCCAAGTTTTGTAAAATAATTTTAAATCATTTTTTTTTCTCGTGGCTATGATACATTGTCTTAGCTTTCAGGTTCATAGTACAATTGCAGCAGGACCACAATCTGCAGACATTTAAATAAAAATGAAATTATTATCATTTTATATTATAACATCCATGCATTACATTTTGTATGCTTTTTTATAAGTCATTTTCAGCTTCGCATATATGCATCCTTGTCAGTTATAGCTCATCTAACATCTCATGTATTTGAAAAGATAGAATGGTTTTTGATGTTTTTTTTTATTTCTTAGAAAAAATCATATTCGAAAAATTTCTACTTAAAAAAGCTATTTCCTTCTTCATCAAAAATATATATTAATTTAAAACCTAGCAGTTTACAATCATTCATGTCCTCTTTCTCAGAAGACATGTATCATTTTTTGTGCCAGCAGATCAACAAGTGTCATCGATTCATTTTTTTTTTTTTTTTTTTGTTTGGTTGTTTTCTTCTTCTTCATTTGTTGTTCATAGTTATATGAAATGTATTTCGCATTATTCTTAGCTGTTTTCAGTTTTTTTTCTAATATTATTATGATATTAATGCACATCTAATTTTTATTTTCAGTAACATACCAGTAGATGTCAGATACATCTTGTACCTACGTTTATTATGTTCTCTGACTATTATTTTGAAAACAAATTCTAATCTTAGTAGATCTTAACCAAAAGAAACTGCAACAGTGGAAGTCTTTCGATGTGGATGTGGATGTTCAGTTTAGTTACGGATATATGTATTCTTCTATAGTTTACTGGCCTGCTGGTATTATTATTTAATATATCATTATATTATATATATATTTATATTTATATATATATATATATATATATATATATATATATATATATATTATATATATATATATATATATATATATATATATATATATATATATATATATATATATATATATATATATATATATATATATATATATATATATATATATATATATATATATATATATATATATATATATATATATATATTATCCTTATTATATCAGTTTATTATTTTATGTTATGATATTAAATGATGTGACATAATTGCATTTAAATTCATTTCATTAAAATCACTATTTCCGATGAGACTCACTACATAAATTCTTGCAAGGAAGCGAAACAGCACATCGAAATTTTAGGTTTACTTTTCTATTGCTATATAATTTCAGATCATTCATAGGTATCCCAAGTTTTATGAGATAATTTAATATCATTTTTTTTCTCGCAGCTACATTGTCTAACTTTCAGGTCCACAAATGGAAGTGTTATTATCATTCTTATGTTCATTCACTATATTATTTGTCATTCACTATATTTTTTACAATTATAATATTAATTCACTATATTTTAAATATTATTATATGAAATCGAATATATATTGGGAAAGGAGGGAGCATCAGGGTATCACTCAAGCTGGAATTGGACAATGGAGTGGTATGACAACCGGCGTCTAGGAGAGAACAAACAGTATCATTTTCTTTATCCTACCGATTCGATTGTGATCCTGTGAATTCTACTCCAACAGTTTCAGCGAGAGTGACGCACCCTTCTTAACAAGCCATCCCGTGGAAAGTATTGCAAATTGGGTTGTTCGATTTGTTGGATCGTATCGTTGAAAGGAGAATCTTATGTTCCCGCGGGTTTCACGTAAGTGTCTCTGCTTACGGGTCCGCCCCACCGTTTTTGGCCCTTCACACAGCGTTACTGTGAATGCAATCCGGTAACTCAATTTGATTTTGCTATTATGTGGAGTTGCTTACATGACAAGGTCTTAGAAGGAATGGGGGCTACCTTACATACATACATACAGTCCGCACCGGCAGTTGGGAAAAATGTTGAACATTTACTATTCAACCGTCTCCAGAGTGTTGAAGCGGTTCCAGGAGCGGTTGACGTTGGACCACGGCAAAGGAGCTGGAAGAAAATCCAGGACCGGAGAACAAAAAGACGGAGGGAAAGGTGAGGCGGATGATTAAAGCAAATCCCAACGTCTCAAGCCGTGATTTGGCTAAAAAGATCGGCATGTCGCAGAGCTACGTCCAGAATGCAAAGAAGAGAGCTGAACTACATACATACAAGGTACAGAACTTCCCAAACCGCGATGAGCGGCAACAATCGACGGCTAAAACTCCGGGCACGGAAGCTCTACGAGAAGATGCTGACAAAATATGGCTGCTGTGTGATGGACGACGAAACGCATATAAAAGCCGATTTTAAGCGGATTCCGGGGTTGGAGTTTTTCACCGGCAAGAGCAAGTTCTATGTGGACGACAATTTTTTTTTTTTTTTTTTTTTTTTTTTTTTTTTTTTTTTTTTCATTTGGCAGGCCATCTGCTCTTGCGGACTGAGGAGGTGAGCCTTTCGTGACAAAGGGCACAGTAAATGGCGAGATCTACAAATCTGAGTGCCTCAAGAAGCGCCATTTGCCGTTCTTGCAGCGGTTCGACGAAGCTCCGCTATTTTGGCCAGATTTGGCACCATGCCACTATTCTAAAAGTTTCCTGGAGTGGTATGAGGCCAATTCTGTCCATTTTGTTCCAAAGAACATGAATCCGCCAAACTGTCCGGAGCTGCGCCCGGTGGAGCAGTACTGGGCAATGATGAAGCGGGAACTTCGGAAGAGCAAGAAGACAGTCAAAGACGACAAGGAAATGTTAAGAAAATGGTAAAAAAAAACTGAGAAACTGGTACCGGATGACACTGTAAAGACTTTGATGGAAGGCATCAAGCGAATATGCGTTCAATTTTACACTCAAGGCTCCATCGATTAACTTTTCTTTTGATTTTTGAAGTAAATATATGTATAAAACTACCCTAAAATTTTGGTTTGATTCTAAACATTATAAGAAAATTGGCATGACATTTTCGGTGTCGCAATAATTTCGTGTTCGCCCTTTACTACTTTACCCAAGTAAAGTATTGAGTACTACTTTACCCATGCCCTTTTGCTCAATTTTCAATACTTCTATTCAATTTTCAACCTACCGTACACTGACGGAACTTTCAACACTTTTCTCTTCATATCTTTCATTCTGCCTGTAGCACACATTACTGTCCACTCTTGGGGCTCAAGGTGATGATAAAACTTTATTTTTTCAACAGACATCGAGATTTCAATACCTGCAAGCCATCAGGCTACGAATCGCGATCTTCTGAACTGGCTTCTAGTATCGTCAGATCCATTGATTACTGAAGCATTCGTGGTTGGCCCAAAAAGCAAGCGATTTGTACTTGCGGAATACGGAGTACACCTTTCGTTACCGAGAGCATTCTCGGAATGGACGGGTATAATTCAAAGAGTGTCTCCGAAAGCGGCTTCTCTCTCTCCTGAAGGCATACGAAGGTCCGACGATCTTCTGGTCGGATTTGGCATCATGCCACTACACGAAGGACGTGCTAGAGAGGTACAAGGCGAATGATGTCGATTTTGTGGCGAAAGGTCTTAACCCCCTAAACACTCCGGAACTGCGCCCAATAGAAAAATACTGAGCCATTATGAAGGAGCACCTTCTAAAACGACCCTAAGTGGTGAAGAATGTAGAAGAAATGAAGAAAACATAAGTTATTATGCAAAAAACGGTTGATTTTGAGGTCGTGAAGAACTTCATGGCTGGAGTTAAGGCCAAGGTTCGCGCATTCGGATACAAAGGCAAAATAAATCAAATGAATGATGCCAAAGCTAATTTTGATTGTTTCTTGTTTACTCCCTGAAAATTTGTTGATGATCTGATAAAAACTCGAATTTTGAGAATGAATTTTGTGTGTACGGATTATTAACGGTACACCCTTAAGATGATTTGTTTGTACTTACACAATCTTCTTGAAAAAATCGATGTTAAAGATGTTATGCAGTTTTTTAACACAAATGCATATTTTGCACTCGGTTCCTATACATTATTAGTTTATCATATAAGGTTTTTAAACAGCATCTTCAAAATATGTTCATACTTTAAACTGGCAGAAAGAATGAATGGAATGGCTTGCCTCACTTGTAAAATGAATCATGTGCTCTATTTTTAAAGCAAATTCGTATCTCCATGCTGTTGTATTATCTTGTCGCATCCCTACACGGAAAAAAATCCATTGCCGGATTCATGAATAAAAATTCATGAAATCATAAAATGTGTCACTTCATGACATTATGACTATGCTTCATGATAGCATGACGGAAACCACAATTATCATGAATAATAACATCTGCTCGCATGAACATGAGTCATGATCACCACAAGCGTTATTATAAATCAATTCCCGTTTAGATGAATCCAACTCGGAATAAAATATCATACCGCTGAGTCATGGAATCATGACCCTCATTCATGCTTCATAACTGAAATACCAAAAATCATGAACCGAAACAAACGCATCTATGAACTCGATTCATGGTCGCTCTATAAGCGTAACGCAAAGCTGTCAAAAAATTTCACCAATTCAATCGAAGCGTGCCTATCGGTCGGCGGTGTTTTTTAGGTAAGGTTTGAAAAACCTGAAAAATGTTTGAAAATAAAACTAATTTGTACTTATTTATAGTGTACAAACAGCACAGCTAACCGCGTTGTCGCAGCAGCAACTGCAGCCACAGTACACAGCAGCAGCAGCAGTAAAAGAACAGCAGCAAAACCAAGCGGTAAGTTTTCATCTTGTTTTTTTTTTATTTGATTCCGGCGAAATTAAATCGTTTTTAATAGAAAACCATATCAAGCTGTAAGCTATTTGTGTCAAATAGTTTTCAGTTTTTGTTTTTTTTTTGTTTTTAAATAGTTTGGTTTTTTGGTCTTAATCCAGAACCAAACAAATATTAATTGAGGTAATTTAAAGTTTTATTTCTAGGAAAATGGACCCGGAAAATGTACAGTACGTTACATTGGATGGTCCGGTGCTGCCAATGGTCGCGGTGCCGATTACAGCCGAGCAGCGGTCTTACAACCCTGTTCTGGACCATGAGGCTCTGGAACTGGAGTTGGAGGTCATGCTCTCAAGAGCTGGGTTGGAGAATTACGCTACCATGATCGTAAGCGACCATGGAATTGAATCGGCAAGGGAGTTCAGCATGCTACACGACACCGATATTAAGCTGTTCTGTCGTGTAGCTCGCGACAGGATTCTATTCCGCAAACTACTTGCGAACTTGGTAAGAATTTTGATTTGATGATTTGATGATGTTCAACTGTTCTAATAGTAAAAACATTTCAAATGTCAGAAAAAAATTAGATAACCACCCCTACCCCTTGGGAACGTTTTAACGAATAAAGTGCGAAATCAGAGAGAGCGTACCAAGAACACCCAGTACTGAACTATCTCGTATCTTTTTCCTTGAAGTTCGCAGATTTTTTTTCTGGAGGTCAGTAGAACGTCAACTTTGATTTTATTTGAAATTCGAACATTTTCCCTACAATTCTGTCAAATTTAAGTAAAAATTCGTGAATTGGAACACAGGCTTTGGTTCGTTATTGTTTTCCTCACATTCGGAGAGTCTACACTCGTGCGCAAAGAGAGGACCATAGGGATGTGCTGAGGGATTGCATGAATTTAAAAATAACAGACAGGGAGGGTATGAGTTGCTAAACTGGATTTGATTCGATCAAATGAATTTAGATTGGTTTCAGTCAAAAGCTATTAATTTTATGATTTTGCTTAAAATCTGGGATTATCTTGAAGTGTCATCCCCCTCGGCCCCGTTACAGATCGCAAAAAAAAACTTATATTTAAAACGTTTTGTGCTTCTAAAGTTTATGCAACAGTCATTAAAAGATTACCAATCTGACATTTGAATTTGAATTAATCAAGTACTGTGCATGAGAAATACATTAGTTTGCTAAAAAATTTGAAATTTTCCCCTTTCTAATGAAATTGGTGATTTGGGTGGGCGGGCTTTGATTGGCGAGGATGAGGCCTTTTAAGGTTTGTTTACAAAAGCTTGTATGCCCTTTTCACTTGTGGCTCTAGATTTTTCAACTAATTGAGCTGTGCACGGTTAAAATTTTTGGCGTTTACTGTGAGCCGTGTTTAATGGTGTTCTCCGCGAGAGTGAGCAGGACAGCACTAAATCACGGCTCACAGTAAACAACAATGCTAGATACCGATTTTTTTGGCACAGAAAAAAAATAGTAACCTCATTATTTATCCCGTAACCGTAAGATTCTATAAAATTCTTATTAGCTCAAAAAATAGTTCCAAAAATTATCTATTTCTTGAGCTAACAAGAATGTTATAGAATCTTACGGTTACGGAATAAATAATAGGGTCACACATTTTTTTACTGTGCCAAAAAATCGGTATCTGGCATGGTTGACAGTAAAAGCCAAAAAAAAGGCGAGTTGGGCCCAAAGTACATTAAAGACAAAGTAAATCGGCAACTATCAGATTATTAACCATGTTTGTTATGAAAAATGGTGGAATTTCTTCTATAGACCATCGCACCGAATCTTTTAACCTCACTTTTTTGACAGGTAGTGGCACCATTGTTTGCGATTTGAACTTAGTACATTTCTACTAGCGGAATGAAGTGTTAGATTTGCAGTTCCGGTATTTTGATCCTGTACATCATTAATTTTGAATAACAGGTTCTTAATCAAACACAATCAACAATATCGAAACTATAGAAAAAATTACAAATCCGTTAATCGTTAATCGTTAACTATGGTGCCGCACTCAGCCAAATAATCTTAAGAATTTCATAAGGTTCAACTTATGAACGATGCTTTAAATTTCATGAGGTTGATTTATGAATGAATTTTGCTTTACACGACGTTGCTCTTGTTCGCCTTTAAGCTTTCTTATTTACAAGAGTTGATATATACTATTGCTCAAGTTACTCGACCCATAACCTCAACGTTCAAGGTTCGAATCCAGTTTGCTCCATATTTTTGGTTTTTCAACATCATTATATTTCCTAAGGCAAATATATGAAATTAATTACAACAATCAATATGCTACTAGCGATTTGAAATTGGTTCACTGTTGTAGAACCCCTTGGTCCGAAGTACATCTTGAAGCCAGCACCTTGCTGTACATATTTGCGCGTTTGTTTTGATTTGCTGTAGTATTTTGACAGAATATTTGAGAGTGTGTTCGTGTGAGTTCATTATTAGGGGCGTACTATTAAGCATGGAACCGAGCTTGGGACCGATGTGCTAGTACTGACTGAGCCAAGAAAAAAATCGTATTTGTTCGGGACCTACTGGTCTTAGAATGAGTCTATGTTAATACTGCTTTCTTATAGCATATAATCATAATGCAATCTTATGAATATCGAAAATTTATTTCGCTGAGTGCACTATCTGTCAAACTCGTACGAATGACATCATCGTGTGATAATCTATAGTTTTTATTCCATTACTATTTTTGCTTTTGACTTTTTCTTACCACTACATAAACATTTCAATACTGAGCCGGAATAAGGGCGTTTATGACATTTGGTAAAAATGGCTTCTTTCGCAAGTCGTCCTCTTAATATTCATCGTGGAAGTTTGCTTCGAGAGGTTTTTATTTTCGAGAAATTTGCGAGAGAAGCAATTATTGTTTACAAATGTCAGTTACGCCCTTATCCAGGCTCAGTATAGATTTAAGCGAATATAATACCTTGTACTTTAAATACTTTGGATTTGGCCACGTCACGTGACAACCACAAAGAAAAAAAAGACAAAAGAATCTTCGGAGCTTGCACAAATCTATGTGCTTCTACGATTTCTACTTTGAGTTACGTTTATTCGTCTGTAATTCCGGTAATTCCAAGATTTTCATATTTTTATACAGCACCATTACGCTTGATTTTGTTTGAATTCTAGGAAATCTATTACAAAGCTGGCCACACGAACGCTGAGGGTACAAGATATTCGCCATCCGGAAAATTGGTCAAACGGAAGGGTTCAGCTCTCCAAGCGCTAGGCTTGAAAAAGCCGGAAGTAAAAAAGACCGACACCGAAAAAGCATCACCGGCTGTCAAAGGTAGACCGTATCATCACAATTTTACTAGACGTTTTTAATCAATCTAATGTTATACTTTTACTTTTTAGACGCAGATCAATTCACTGCAAGAAGCTGGCTTGTCCATGGTCGTTCGCCAATTGAAATGGTTTGCTCCAAATGGGAGGCATGCTATGAGCTGCGTAGAGAAAACATCGCAAACGCCAAAGATCTGTCTGAATTATTCCAGTTGTACCCGATCTTCAGAGATCCAAAATCGGATTTTCTGGTAAACTGGCCTTCGCGTACTGGATTATCAATGTATTTAAGTTGTCTTTATACACAGATCACGCTTGATTTTGATAGAATGTATCCGGGAGCAACCTCTTCTTTCTACAGTCGATTCCCGTTTCTCCACGACAAGCTGGAAACATTGCTTTCTGCTGCAGTTTTGAAAGACAAAGCACACCAACCACTCTACGATGCGTACAAAAATGCACCGGATGGCAATCAAAAGGATTATCTGCTCTGCTTGCTGCTGCCGGTAATTATCCAAACCAATTATCGGGTGAAGGGGAATTGGAAGCCCTCTGTTAAAGAGACTCAAGACAGCTTCATACTGGAAGTGGAGGTAAGTTAGAAAATCTTTGTAAATCGACAGCTTTGAAGACTATTCACTAAATTAAAGTTCGGAAGTCTGACTTTCGACTTCCAAACTTACTTCCGACCTATACATCAATCACTGTCACTGTCAATTCACGGTCAAGTCAAGACAGCAGCAATTAAAACATGTAAATGTAAAGCAATGTTATGTAAAGCATCATACTACAAAAAATGTGCGCCGTAAGTTCTTGTTGTTCCCATGATTGGAATAGGGTCGTGGGGTGATTGATCCGTTCCCTACCCTTTAGGGGACGCACACACGCTCCGACATGTTGTACAATATTGACTCCGCCCCCAGGAAATTTGATCGTGTTGGAGTAAAGTCGGAGTGTCTGTGGGGAAGCTGTACGACAGATTTGGCAAACCGTCTGAAAAACCTGTCGAAAAACTTGCCCACAGACGCTCCGACTTTACTCCAACTCGACCAAATTTCCTGGAGGTGGAGTCAATGTCAATGGGGCCTAGAAGCTGTATTTACCGATGTGAACGATAGAATCAGAACCTCCTCTATCAATCTCTACACTGAGAATATTTTACTGATAGATTCTATGTGTCCTCACATAGATTTTTGCAATCTGCTTTGTACAATGAAATCTATGTGCAGGACACATAGTTCGTTTGGTTCCATCTAAAATCCATGTGTGGCCGCACATATTATTCATTTGACACATAATTTTCATTTGACCTTCTGATGGGGATTATGTTTATGTGTGACAAATCAAATCTATTAGAATTACTTGTGGATTTTTAATTATGTGCAGATTATTTTTCGTGAACTATTTTTTTTTAATTTACCCAATAAATAAAACAGTTTTTTTTATTGCTTTATTAACGAGACTTCTCGTAAACAAAACAGTATTAAAACTGTGATTACGATAGTCACAAACAAATTTTCTTCAAAATCCAACAATCTGGTACTATTTTGTTGTTGAGTTTATATTTGTATGGTTACTTTCTTTTTTTTTTCATATAGACTGCGGGTGACGTCAAAGTCAAGATCAACCAGCGATTGGAGTGTCTTCGGACAAAATTTGACAACGTACAATTGCAGCCGCAAATCATCACGGTTGGCGCTTCGCGACCCGATAAAGCATTTATCGTGGTTTTCGGCGGCGCAGAGTATAAGGCAGAAAATATACTGCATGCCATTTGTATCTACATGCACGTAACCTATGTGATGAACCTCCAGTATACGCTGGACTGCAGGCCACTGTGGCTGTTTTTGCAAACTTACCTGTATAAAATACCAGTATCGATCGTTGAGCTACCGAAAAGCACACGAGATTTGCTGAAGTCGATTGATTGATTGTTAATCTTTTTCCTCATTTCCTTTGTTTTCATGCCATTTCCGTAACATACATAAACGAAACAAAAACCAAAAACTATTGAAATGAATTTACTTATCAAATACCTGAAAGAATCCGCTTTAAATACCTTGAAAGAATCCGTTTTTTCATATTCATAAATATGTTTCATGTTACCAAGGAACTCGCTTCATGGTAACTATGTGGAATCTCATGAATAATGTTCATGTTTTCATGATTTTTTCGTAATTCTAAACGAAATGTTTCATGATTTCAGAATCAACTGCCCGTTTTCGTCACTAAAATTGGAATCATAAATGACAGGTGCCACTAATCATGAATAGTAGTGCATGTTTTCATGAATTTAATTTATGGTTTCTAATCAGATGCTTCATGATTTCGTGAATCAAGATGCCACTTTTCGTCATCATAAATCAAAAACCTAGTACGCAACCTACAAAGTAGCGTTACGTTGGATCATAACAAGCTGATTCATGATTTCATGACTTTTATTCATGGTGTATATTCATAACATGAAAATAAACGTTTTTTATGATACCATGAACCATTTTGCTAGTTTCGAGCACCCGGAAAAACATAAAAGGGGACAGATAGCGAGAGCGAAATTTGCTTTTTATTTGTATGGCCCCCCCTAAAGGGGGGGAGAGAAGAAATGACGAAATTGGGGTGGGGAGAGAAAAATTATATATAGGGGCCGAAGGGGGGCAGATGAAAGAGAAATTGGGGGAGGGAGGAATAGGCATGAGGGAGAGAAGGGGGACAAAGAGAGAAGGAGGAGGGGGGGGGACTAAAAAAGAAGTGAATTAATGATGAATGAAGGGGGGAGAGGGGGGGGAGAGGGGGGAGGGGGGGAGAGGGGAGGGGGGGGGGGGTTATTTGGGTGGAGAGAAAGTGGGATATGTAGGGAGGAAATTGTTTATTGAGGGAAGGGGGGGAGGAGGGGAATTGGGGGAGAAATAAGGGGGGGGGGGGATGGGGGGGAGAAGGGAGGGGGAGGGGGGGGGGGAGAGAGGGGGGGAAAAGGGAGAGAGGGGGGGGGGGGGGAGGGGGGGGGGGGGGGGGGGGGGGGGGGGGGGAGTTTTCAGCCAACCTAACGCACCATGATGAACCGGGTTCGGCTGATAGTTTATCACTGGTTATGAACAATATCACTGGATATAACGTACTACCATCAACTTCTGCAGAATCACTTTCTACTGAGATTCTGGTATATTGCCAGAATTTCAATCACATAAAGAGTGTAAATGTAAATAAAAAATGAATCAAGTACTTAACAATCTTTTAAGGTCGATAAATATTGTTTCATCAAAGAGTTTGAGAATGTATAGGTGGAAATATGTTTCAATAAACTGAAGAAATTGTATCTAACTTTCACCCTGAATGCAAAGCTCATATCTATTGTCATTTCAATCAAGGCAATGTAGAATTGATACTACGATTTCTCATTAACAAACACACATGAAAATTTCCGTGTAAGGAAATCTCTTTTCCTCTTATGGAAAAATGAAACATTTTACACAGCAACCGAGTATTATGTATTTGTTTAAAAAAAACGGCGTGTGTCGTAATTGCTGCTCTGTTACTGATCATAACTAGTGTAACTTCACAGAGAACCATATAAATGGAGCCTGGTAGTAGTTTTCAGTAGTTCACAAAGTCAATCTATACAAGTTCCTTAGTCCGTTTATGTCCCTGAATAAGCTGTAACTAACCCGGAACAGTACTTCATTTTTACAGATAGTCTCTGTTCTATAGAAGCTCTTTGCGGCCGGTAAAGTACTACTCGTATTTTTGCATGAAAATACAAGAGCTTCCATGTGCTTTATCTTCGCGTTATTTTATCATCACATTTGTATGGGTCCCTTCTCATTGTTCGATTCTGGGCAATGAGAGAGCGGTCTAGCTTGTAAAAGTGGGCGCTTTATAAGGCGATATTTGTGATACAAAAACATTGCCTCTAATGCATGTTTTCCTATTCTTCGTCAGCAGTTACTCGTTAGCTGACAGCATAAATGGAGTAAAGGAGATTTGGTGTTGAAGACATTTTAGTTTCGTTAAGGTGTCTCGCCAATGTCCAATAATTATTCTTTAAACGCTCATTTACACCATGATGAGCTGAGCAGCAGCAATCTCTTTGAATGTAGACATGGTTACGAGGATGCAGATTACGTTATTTGGTAGTGTGCTGAGCATCGTGGATTCAGATCTGAGCCTTGCGATTGCTTCCGGGCTCAAGGTAGACAACTTAATGTACCGGTTTGAGATGATTTGGTTCAACGTGATCTGGAGTCTATGAAACTTATTTATGTGTTTTTGCCTAACGTTAGATTAAGATTGTTGTTTGTTCAACCTGTATGTCTTGTTTTAGTTTATTTTTCAGTATTTGTGTTTCATTCTTTTTCTTTGAAAATGTTCACTTAAAAAATGTATAGTTAAAATAAGACAACTGAAATTAAAAATAAATATACGTGTTTTGTAAATCATACTTTTAATTTTCGCTCGCTTTTTCCATCCATAAAATTGCTATTCCCACTAACCCACTAACATTTCCCACACATTTGGCCTTCCAACCACAGTTCACCGTAAATCACTTCCCATTATCGACACTTGTTTGAATTATAGATATCTAGCGCCGTAATCATCATCATCACAACCATCACGATCTGGAGCCGCCAATGTGATAATTGAATTTATTGCTCTCGACTAAGCTGAACTGTGCCATCAAGTGACTTCTTTGTCATTAGTTAGTAAGGAATCTTAACTTGTGAAACTTACACTCACCCGCGCGCTCGGTGGGTAAGTCATTATTCAGCTCATTTGCATATCCCCAACAGTCATCATTCACTTCTCGGGAGCAGGCCAACAGGGTTTCGCTCCGTAAAACTCATCATCGATGTCACCGGCCAGCATTTGAACAGTTGAATCTTGTGTGTGCAAAGTGTACTGTAGTATCGTTTGACTTACGAATGTGTCTCACGTGTTGCTGGTTGAAGCGCTGTCTACTGCACGGCAAATACTATGTGTTTGGCAGCTGAGATAGGAAGACGTTAACCAGGTTGTTCCACGAGAATTGAAAGAATGATTTTTACTTAACTTTTCGATGAAGTTTAATTGTTGATTCGACGTTTGTCCTTTCTATCTTTTCTTTTATTTTTTTTTTTTTCCGGATCACCGACGCAGGAAGACGTTTAAGTTTTGTTCATTGAACGTTTTGTCCTTTATATCTTTTGTCTTTCGACCTTTTGTCCTAAAGCGATCTAACGAATGACATCGCTCCATCCATGCAAACACCCGAAATTTGTCCGGTCCGAATTGGAAACCTTTTATTTTGTTGTAATTTTTGAACTGATTGAATGTAGTACCGTCAGCTTGCTGATTAAATCATTGAAGTTCCAATTTAAGATCCATTTTTCGTTTTTGACGTAGGACTACTTCTTTGTTTTCTATACTGGGGTACAATTTAAAAAAAAATGAATTGCGACCGTCACGAAAACTGGTCAGGTTTTGTGCGTTAATATCTCAGTCGTTTCTCGAAACATTTACAAAGTTTTTGCACTATTCGATCGGAAATATTTTGACGCATCGATTTCAGTGCAGGGCGTGGTTGATTTTGGGGCCAACAATTCATCGATGTTAAGCCTTATCTTGAAAAGTATAGTTATTCAAAAAATATTGTACTGTACAATCAAAATAGCTTACATTTAGTAGCGTAATCCAACGTCATCATCGAACAACCCAATGTGGCTGTATCTTTTTTTTCATATATTGTTTTGTTTTTTAACTGGAAACAATTAGAAAATAAGATTATACCTCGGTTCATATATAAAGGTCATCGTGTCATGTAATAATCGTGACTTGTATTTTAAGGAATGGTCAAACAAAAGAGGGCACACGAAAGGCCACGTAGAAACAACAAAATAGCAGAAAAATAAAAAATAAACGAGAAAATGAGAAAAAAGATTAGTAATTTCCTTTTAATTCCAACTACCTTTAATGCTTATCATGCCAGATACGCGTTTTTCGTCTGCAATGTGCAGACTTTTTCAGTGTCGTCGTGCTAATACTCGCCTTTCAAATGGTCACACAAGTGACAGAGCCCAAGTAGCACCAAAAACATAAATATAAAAGTTATATTTGCTTTAAGTCATGGTGTAGATCTATAAAAGAGCAATTTGACTAGTTTAGTCATGTAGATGTACGTTTCATGCAATTCGAATCTAGATTCACTTATGACTAACTGATTTGTCATACATGTGATTGATGTTTTTTAGTTGGGACATGTTTGTTTACATCTGACATCTTGCTTGTTAGCATATTATGTTGTATAAATGTAGCAACACAAGTCATCCGGACTTCAAGTATTAAATATATTCATGAAATGTCAAATACCAACACAACAAGTCAGACATGTTTTTTTCGTGTCATATTGGACGTCGAATGACCGTTTCTGTGCTCTTAAATAAGACTAAAAACTATCAAATATCTATTAGGTGCGCAACTAAGTTCCCGCTGTTTAGCAATAGATGGCACCAGTAGTAAGTGCTGGTCGAATGTTGTACATCTCAAGCGTCATAAACCAAGCTCAGACATATGGTAGACAAACGGCTTTGCCAAATCAGTGATTTTGGTTTAGTGTTATTATTTTGGTGTTTGAAGATGTTTTGGCGATACGTTTGGGGAATTTTTTTTTTTTTTAAAAACAACATCGCTTCAAAAACGGTGATTTCAGTGTTGATGATCGTCCGCGTGAAGGAAGGCCAAGAAACTTGAAGACTCTGATTGGAGGCATTGCTCGATGAGGATCCGTGTCAAACGCAAGAAGAACTTGGTTCAGGATTAGGAGTTTCCGCCAAGCCGTTTCTAAGCGATTGCATGCGTTGGGAGTGATTCAAAAGCAAGGAACTTGGGTTCCTTACGATTGAAGCCAAGAGATGTTGAGCGTCGTTTTTTCGTCTGGGAAAACGCTCCAGCGGCATAAAGGAAGAGTATTCTACATCGCATTGTGACGGGTGACGCAAAATGGATTCATTAGGAGGGACCATCAGGGCACCCAAGTAAAACGATTTGGGAGGGATGCCTCCTCCCTATTGTTAACATTTCGCGGAACGATCTATTGTGTTTATTCTGTCATTCGAGGGCTCGATTCTAGTGCTGTCGAGTGAACTTGCTTTTGGAAGGAGATTCTTTTCCCTATATTCGCGGGTTTCGCATAAGTGTCTCTGCTTACGGGCCCGCACAAACGTTTTTGGCCCTTCATACAGGAGCTGGATGATCACAGAAAACTATAGAATCCTGATCAAATCGTTTTTCAGATTATTCCACTGCTATGGAAAGATACCTTGCTTCAATAGATGGTAGTATTAAATCATCATCATCAATTCTATTTTATTTTCATGTATGATTGAGAATGGATACCAAACTATGCTACAATATTCAAGTATTGATCAACATGAACAACGTACAGTGTTTTTATTGTGTATGGATCACGGAAATTATAGACAACCGTTTATAAAGCATAGATATTACTGGCTCTGTTTATAATTGTGTTATAATGAAAAATGAATGAAAGTTTAGAGTCTAACGTATACCTAAGTCCCTGCCTCTATCACACCTTACAACATTCTGATTTTCTAAACTAATTACTAAATAAGGTACGTCTCGTTTTCTTGTAAACGTCATAAAGTTACATATTTTTACATTTAGTTTTAGGAAGCTTTTATTACACATGTGTGGATATTTGAATCTATTTTTGAAATGTTACAGTCTCCACCAATTTTATATTTTAAAACAAGTTTATGTCATCAGATATATTAAAATTTAGTTTCTTAAGTTGAAAGATAAGTCATTCACAAGTAAAATGAATAGAAGCGGTTTCATAGAGCCTTGTGGAATCGAACTAGATGAATAGAAGTCGATTTTTTCCGTTAGATTAATTGTTCACGGTTGGTCAGGTATGTTCAAGCATTGATGAGTTTAGGCTGTTCCAATTAATTGAAAAGAAGCAGGTAGTCGACGCGGTAAATCTTGCCAAAATCCGTGTACAAAACTTCTAATGGCTTCCGTTTTCCATGCTTCCAGAGAATAATTAAAATTCGAGTAAATTAGTGGTTGCCGAACGGCCTTTGAAAAATCCGCGCTGTGAGTTAGTGTTCTGAATATTTTTCATTTATGATCGCTCAAAAAGTTTGGTGATGCAAAAAATAAGGGCTATACACGATAATGCGACGTCAGATTTTTTACCAGATTTGAAAATAGGTTCTAGGAATGACTTTTTCCATAGTTTTGGAATGTCTCCGGATTCCAGTGACATATTGAAAATCCAAAATAACGAAGCTGTAAGCTCAGTTGCCAAAGTTTTCATAAAAACAGAGGACTCCATCAGGTCCCGAGCCTTTAGATGGTCAATTTTTTATTCTCAATATTAGCACATTGATTTCACTAATGCTAATGTCGGTTGAAAATTAAGGATGGAAACCAAAGTATTCACGATCGCGATCTGGTTCTAAATATGTTGTGTAGTTTTTTTGAAAAAAGTTCGCAAATAAATTGCATATCTCTTCCGAGTTATTACTTTCACTCAACACGGTACATTTTAGACGGAAAATTTCATTGGTCTTTATTTAAAAAAATATTTTGGACAGGATTTAATTTCTTGCTCAATTTTAAAATTATGCTGCTCGCAGATATCTGCATAGTTTTCCATATTTTCAAGATTATTATCATTTCTATAGATTTAATGCGGCCTCTGTTTACGATTTTTTAAGATTCTAATTTCCTTGTTGAACCAAACCGGATTTGTGGAAGTAATTTTACGCTTTCTTCTTTCGACCGGAACTTCTTCATGTATTATTTTAAACAGCTTATTGTAGAATACTTCAGTTGCATTTTTCACATTTTTTTCAATCCTTAACACTGTTTGCCAATCAATAATATGTAGTTTATTCCTAATGTTGTCATAATTTGCTGATTGGTAATCAAATATTATTTGTCGCATTAAAGCAAAAACGCATACAGTTAAACATTTCGTGTTACTTGGAAACGAAAATGAATGTGAAGAATAGAAGAGGTATATTCGTGCAACAATCAATTTTAAAACAATCGAAGAAATTTTTTTTTAAAAAATATTCAAAACGAGAGAATTTTAGTACAAAATTGTCAGTCGTCATGAAAATCAATTATATACATCCAAACGAATTGGAAAAGGTCGAGTCAAAATCTTACTTTGTGTTCGCTAATTAGCCTGGAATTGCTTACTGGACAATTAGCAGCCGAAGAGTGCGGGATAGGTGTGAATCGGGTTGTTGTTTGCTCAGAATCGAGAATGCCGGTTAGAATCGTCGAAATGAATAGATTTGTTGAAACCGCGACAAGATATGGATGAATGACGAAATATAGCACGCAAAGTAAACACAAAAGTGCGGAATTTATGAGGATTATTTCTACAACTTTCAGGAACCATCCAAATAGCGTGATACAAGGCTATCATTCATTTAACTGAGCAGAATTTGGCTTTAGAGATTGCTTTTCAAGAATTTATTCAAGGAATTTGTGGCTCAGTAAATGAAGATCATATTGGAAGAGGCTGAGTTCGATTTGCGATCCCAGGTTTGGAAATCTTTTGTGTTGCAAATATTTCGCCTTCCTTTGGGAGCGAATTTCTAAAATAAATACTATATGCTAAAATTTGATCGCGGCTTAGAAAACTTACAGTACAATTCAGAGCTTGCACAATGCTTACGAAGGCTTGAGTTGACAGGAAAGAAGAAAATGAAGATGTACGTGCTTTATTCTCTTTGTTCTAGCGAAACAAAAAACCGCGATCCATTCTTCGCGGTCGTTCGCCACAGCATCTGTTGAGGTGCAAAATAAAATACCTACATCAAATCAGCATAAAGACAACAAAACCGATTACTTTTGACTAGTCATCTATGTTTTCCTTCCAGGAGAACAATTTGTACCGAGTCATTTTCGAACACGTCTGATTGAATATTTCGATGATTTGAGACGCGATCGGAATGAGACACTCAGTTATCAATCACAGTGGATTTGAATTGCAAATTTTCAAGCTTTCCTGGAATATATAGAAGAACAATTTAACCAATGCTACTAAAAGCTATTAGATCATAGAAGTTTAAAGTTTCTACTCTAAAGTTACACGTCTTTTCAAAAGTATACACAAGCAGGTGTGGCATCAACAAATGAGGTAATCATTGAACCTTGAGAGATCCCTCTCATCGGAATCACTTTGAAATTTAAAATTGATGATTTCCAAAGTTCATTTTGTTAGACGCAAACTGGTTTAACAGGCAACTTAAGAATAAAGTTCATAATAAATAAGCATGCCGGGAAAATGGCTGTCCTTCAGGTCCCTGCTCGTCTCTTTCCACTTATTCTTACGTCCTTTTTCTTGAGGACACTCGCATATGTCGGGCTCAGTGCTTCTAAATTTACTTGACTTTTTGATAGTGTGTGCCCTGAAAAATAATCGACAATTCAACAACAATTTCAAGTGTATCATTGCAAGTATTATCATGGTTTTAAGTCTAAATAAAGATTTTCAGTACCCTTATGAAACGAAAAAAGTTACTTGGGTATAGAAAACTACACACTTAGAATTTATTAATTTTACATGTTTTTTATTATTTGTTCAAAATCGAAGCACGTGAACAAACATTTCATGTACAATTTTGTCTCCCGAAACCGAAACATACGCAATTAACCAAAGCTGTGTTTGATTGAATTTATTTTCTCATCTCTTTCAATTCATTCTTATGTTCTGAAGGACGCTTGCATGTGTTTCATTTACATCACATTTTGGTTGAGGGATGGCAACAGTGATAAGCAATAAGCCTGAGAATGCCAGAAGGAAGAAAAACAAATGATTATGAGCCATGATCGTGGATACTTTCAATACATAAGAACTTAGACTGCATTACAAAGCTTTTCTCCCACAATCGATCAGAATATCAAATCACAGTGATTCACATCATAAGGTCAGTGAACCTCCTGCAAGCCTCAATTAAATACCCAGCCCATGTCGCCACTTATGCTCTCGAGTCTTTCCTACGGAAGATCACGGCAGTCTGCATTCCGTTTTCGTTCCCTGCTTATAGCGTTCGAAACACAAACAAAAAGGGAGCAAAACAAAACTGAAAGAAAATACAACGGTCAGTGCCGGCGCTCTCCATACTTAGCCCTTTTCTGTAACAGGTTTTTG
Source organism: Aedes koreicus (assembly GCA_024533555.2). Lineage (NCBI taxonomy): Eukaryota > Metazoa > Arthropoda > Insecta > Diptera > Culicidae > Aedes > Aedes koreicus. The sequence continues at coordinate 108,222 of JAHHFK020003254.1, forward strand.
AACATTTTAACAAGGGAAAGCAGAGTAGGCCAAACGAAGTTTTGACAAGTTGTTGGGATTTTGTCTCTTTAACATTCTGAAGGAATGTTCTCAGAAGAGTAAATGCTCGGTTAATTAACAGGTTAAGAACACTTCTTCTCTAAGTGAACCTCTAACGGATACAATCTATGTTACGTACATTTTGTTGTACACTGAAATTATATTTCGTTTATATTACGAAATCGAAGGTGTCTATTCGTGGTTTTCTGCAACTAAACTGATTTGTACTTCCTAATAAGCTACCTTCGTATTTATTGCCACATGGGCAACTGTCAAAAGCACGAAACATTTGTTGACACAGATAGAACTTTCGTTCATTGTACGAAAACCATACGAAGAGCTACCAATAATTTGTGACTAATAAAAAAGGAACGCTTCGCTGGTGGTTGTATGAACGACTGACTGATCTACTATATCGACTCGGCTTTTTTTTTGCACCGATATTTCAGCATGGTCAATATCGGGTGAAAAGGGAAATACTCGTGTTGGTGCGTCAACATTGACACCAGCTGTAGTCCAAACCACTTGGAAACAGTGGAAACAGTTCAAATTTTTTTCACATTATTTTCTATATTCTTCTAGGCTTTGGTGAAATTTTAAATATGCTTCCTAAATTTTTCACAGAAATACGGATTTTTTAAATTGGTATGATCAAAAATGACTTTTTTCACATATGTTAAGAAAACTTCAAATTTATCAATTCTATCAACATGAAATTTTGGTCACGTAAAATCTATACATTAGTGTAGTATAGTTATTACTTACCTTACCAATCAGACTAAGGCCGGTGTGGCCTCTGCTGTACACAGAAGTTGTTTCCATTGTAATCGGTCCATGGCTGTACCTCGCCAGCCTCGCTGTCTGCGGAGGGTCCGCAGGTCGCCTTCTACTTGATCGATCCACCTTGCTCGTTGCGCGCCTCTTCTTCTTGTACCTGTCGGTTCGTTTTCGAGAACCATTTTCACAGGGCTGTCGTCCGACATTCTTACGACATGCCCAGCCCATCGTAGTCGACCGATTTTTGCGATGTGTACGATAGGAGGTTCTCCCAGCAACTGATGCAATTCGTGTTTCACTCGCTTCCTCCACGTTCCGTCTTTCATCTGCACTCCACCGTAGATTGTAGGCAACACCTTCCGTTCAAAGACACCATGGGCGCGTTGGTCCTCCACTAGCAATGTCCATGTTTCGAGCCGTAGAGAACTACCGGTCTAATTAATGTCTTGTAGATGATCAACTTTGTGGTTCGGCGAACTTTGTTCGATCTTAGCGTCCTTCGGAGTCCAAAGTAGGCACGATTGCCAGCCATAATGCGCCTTTGTATTTCTCTGCTGGAGTCGTTATCGGCGGTCACCAATGAGCCCAGATACACGAATTCGTCTACTACCTCGACTTCATCATCGTCGATCTGAACTCGTGCTAGGAGGCTAACATTGTCTTCTCATGAGCCTCTTCCCTTCATGTACGTTGTTTTCAACGCATTGATCACAAGCCCAATTGTACCAGCTTCAGCCTTAAGTCTAATGTACGTTTCCACCATCGTCTCAAAGTTACGTGCTACGATACCAACGTCAGCGGCGAAGCCAAATAGTTGGACAGACTTCCTGAAGATCGTGCCACACGTGTCTATTCCAGCTCTTTGAATCACACCCTCCAATGCAATGTTAAACAACAAACACGACAATCCATCACCTTGCCGTAACCCTCTCCGAGATTCGAAGAGACTCGAGAGTGTCCTTGATACTCGGACGACACACATCACTCGATCCATGGTTGCTTTGATCAACCGCGTCGGTTTTTCCGGAAATCCATATTCGTGCATGATTTGCCATAGCTGGTCTCGATCGATTGTGTCATAGGCTGATTTGAAGTCGATGAAAAGATGATGTGTGGGCACGTTGTATTCGCGACATTTCTGCAGTACTTGCCGAATCGCGAAAATCTGGTCCGTAGTAGCGCGGGCACCCATGAATCCCGCTTGGTATTGCCCCACGAACTCCTTTGCAATTGGTGACAGGCGGCGGCATAACATTTGCGAGAGCAACTTGTAGGCGGCGCTCAGTAGCGTGATCGCACGATAATTGCAGCAATTCAGCTTGTCGCCATTTTTATAGATGGGACACACTATTCCTTCCATCCAATCCTCCGGTAAACATTCCTCCTCCTAAATCTTGGTAATTACCCAGTGCAGCGCTCTGGCCAGTGCTTCACCACCGTATTTTAATAGCTCGCTTGGGAGTTGGTCAACACCAGCGGCTTTGTTGTTTTTCAACAGACCAATTTCCTCCTCAACTTCCTGAAGGGTTGGGGTCGGGGTACTGTCATCTTCTGTGCGTGTTCGTAGATTTATTACCGTGCCACTTTCGTTCGCTGTAACATTACCGTTCAGGTGCTCGTCGAAGTACTGCTTCCACATTTCAATCACCTCACACTCTCCTGTGAGAAGGTTGCCATCCAGGTCTCTGCAAATATCAGCTTGTGGTTCGTAGACTTTGCGCGAGCTGCTTGACTTCTCGTAGAATTTGCGTGTGTCGTTAGCACGATACAGTGCTTCCATTTCTTCGCGGTCTCGATCTTCCCTCTGGCGCTTTTTGCTTCGAAGAATAGAATTTTGTCTGTTCCGTGCCTGTCTATACCGATCCACATTCGCTCTCGTACGGTGTTGCAGCATTCTCGCCCGTGCTGCATTCTTCTCCTCTCCTAGTGTAATTATAGTGTAGTCAAATTTTCAGCTAAAAATATTGATAATTGACAAAGTTACAGAAGGTTGAACATGGCGTTTTTTGGAAGCAAAATTTTGCTCGGCTTTTTTTGCAACTGACTGTATCATTGAATGGAGTACCTGGATGACCGGATTTTAAAACCTCCTTTTTCCAAAATATAACATTATTTTCCTACAAATAAATCAGACTATGAATCAATGGTTTTATTGCGCTTAAAATTAGCTTAAACATCCGCTGCCCCGGCTTGGGAATATCGTACCTTTACCGGTTAGGCTATCTGAGATGAAATAGTTTTTTTGACACAGTTCCTTGTTTCAAAATTCTCTTTGGGATTTTTTTTGGCTGTGGGATTTTTTTGCTGTTTAATTAACCTCAAACCTTACATTAATATTTACAAATTTGTAGCGCCCAAACTTCTGACTGAACGAATTTATAATCACTTAACTTGGGTAAACATGTAAACCCTCTAAAATTTTCTGATTTTCTGACCAAGAATAATCCTAGTTTTTTTGTTGTTTCCTGAAAACACTTGAATCTAAATGCATGGGGCTTAAGGGAAGATTGTACTTGCCATACATTAAAAATGATAATAAGCTAATATAAAACTGCTTTCAGAGCGGTAATTTAAGGTCAACATGAAGTGGGTGAAAAGCTAATGCAAAAAATGAAGACCATGATTGATCTGGAAGTATTCAAATAGTACCAAGAGTTTCCAACCATTTCCATCAGTATTACAAGTAGTGGCATCTCTCGAGTTGCAATGTGTTGCTATAGCGTAACCAATGTTCAGCATCTAAAAAATTCATTCTAAAAACTACAAGGTTCAGCCCCATTGGGTTGTTCGAAATGATGACGTAGGACCACGATACTAAATGTAAGCCATTTAGATGGCACAATGCAATGTTCTTTGAATCAACCCTTTCAGGCCTAATTTATACAAGAGTTCAGAACTTCAGATCCACACTTGTAACAGTAGCTTTATCCGCTAAACAATTTTATGATATGTATTCAAACATATTCAATGAATGTCCTGGAAGACCAACTGACATTATGAGATAATCTTGAGATATTCTATGCCAAACAAACTAACTTAACTTTATATAGCCCATAAAGCTAATGTTACAATTGAAGACCTTATGTTTCGAATGACCTCATACTAACAAGATTGTCCTATGATGTCTGTGGTCGTTTCAGAATATTCATTGAATATGTTTGAACATGTATCGTAGTTTTGTATAGCCCAAGAGGCTACGGTTACTACTGTATATCTTAAGTTCTGAATTCAAGGTCAGTTTTCATGAACCTGAACATCCTGAGATCTGATAATGACTGGCGAGCTTACAGAAGCTTCACTGAATGTGTTTGAATGCATATCGTCACCTTTCATCGAATATAAAGCTAACTTTAATACTATAGATCCTAAATTCTGAACACAAAGGCAGTTGTGACAGTGATGACCTAGAACACCCGCAGATATCTCATTATATCGGTTGACCTTCCAAAAGACTCACTCAATTTGATCAAATACATATTGTTACCTTGTTTAGTCCAAAAAAAAACTGATTTTAAGCTACAATTCAAAACTTAATATCTACAGCTGTAGATTTTAAGCTTTCAATTTCCGGAAAATTCGGATAGCCTAGAACATCGAAAGATTATCTCATAATGTCTGTTGTTCATCCAAAATATTCAATGAATATGTTTCAATACACAATGTAGCTTTGCATAGCCCTTAAAGCTCTTGTTACAACTGTAGGTTCTAAGTTCTGATCTCAAGGATAGTTTGGATGACCTAGAACATATCATATTGCTTTATAATGTTTTTTTGACTTTAAAAATGTTAATTGAATATGTTTGAATATTTATTGCAACTTTGCATTGCCTTAAATTTACTGTTACAAGTTCTGGACGCCAAGACAGTTTGGTTGACCTAGAACATACCAAGATTATCTTCTTGGGCATTTCTTTGTTCGAAAATATCCACTGAATATACTTGACTACGTGACGTAACTTTGTACAGCCCAAAACACTACTGTTACTACCGTAGATTTCAAGTTTGTACTCCAGGACGGTTTGGATTACCTAGAGGATCTCAAAGTAATAAAATAATGACTGTTAACCTTCCGAAAGATTCGTTGAATATGTTTGAATACATATGGTCACCATATATAACTCAGAAAACTAATGTTACAATTTTAAATCTTATATTTTGAACTTAAGGACAGTTTGGAGTACCTAGAATATCCCAAGATTGTCGCATTATGTCTGTTGGCTTTCCACACTATTCAATCAATAGTGTTAAATACATATTGTCCCTTTGCACACTCCGAACACCTGCTGTTAAAACTGCAGATCTTATATTCTGAACTCAAGGACAGTTTGGATGACCTTGAACATTATAAAGTTATCAAATAATGACTGTTGACCTTCCAAAAAATTCATTCAATATGTTTGAATACATATCGTAACCTTATATAACCCTAAAAGCTACTGTTCCAACTGTAGATCTGAAGTTTTGAACTCAAGTACATTTTGGATGACCTAGAACCTCCGAGAAAGATACAAAAGTATTTAACGTTTATCAACGAGAATTTAATAATACGTATGCGTATGTACCATATTCTAAAACAACGCTTTACACTATTAATAAGGCATTTATTATTTCTTCCTGAACTTCTTCATATTCAAGATGTTCTAGGTCGTCATTCAGGCCTTAAACTTTTATGTTTTATATATATTTCAGATAGAAAACCTGATGGAAATGTTTTTTCCGAAGACACAGTGCACTTTTATTCAGTCCTTGTGATTTTATATAGGCATTATCCTTTTGGGGTCATTTGACCCCTTAGGCCTGAAGGAGTTATTATACTTTTTAAGGCAAGGCTTAACATTTATTATTTTTTCAATAGTATGTGGTCCGAAATCAACAATGTTCTCTAATGAAATTGATGCGTAGAAATATTTCCGATGGATTGGTTTAAAATTTTTTGAGAAATTACAGAGATATTAAAGATCTAAGCCTGACCATTTTTCGTGACGGTCACAATGCATTTTTTTTAATTGTACCCCAGTACAGAAAAATAAGACGTAGTCCTACGTCAAATAACAGAGAATATGTAGACTACGGCTCATTTTAAAAGTTGCCATAAGTTGCTTGTTCAAATCTGCTCCTTCTTTTCTCGTCCATGCACTGGACAAGCAACATGTCGTGACGCATATACATAAAAAATATCCATTTGATTCCTTCATCATGAACTAAAAGTTGGAAAATATGTTTAACTTTTTGCGCTCACCCCATCGAACGTTATGGTAAACCAAACGAGAACGATGCGACAAAAAATGGTTCTTAATACAAATAGAAAAGCTTGAGTTAGGAGCTGGTAAATGTACAGTATTTTAACAGTATTTCCATAACATTTTAAATTTTCCATTACGACCAAATTGAACACATCAAAAGTGAACTAGCATGGCAGGAAATGTCATGACATTTTTGTATTGTTACCGACAGGTGACGAAACATTTCTGCTGCCTCAAGCCAACGGTTATAAATCAGTTGCAACATACATTTATGTCGCTCAGAATTTCGTATTTCGTTGATTGCCGGCTTATAACTGCATACATTTAATGTTTATTATATGGAACCAATTTATAAGAATAGATACTAACTCATAACCATAGATTACCAAATAAAAGCATTTCCAATCATGCTATCTAATACAGTCATAAGCAATTTCTGTTTCTGTTTGAAAATGTCGGCAAAAAGGGGCGTCAATTTTCATTTTTTTTTAGGTTTTCTTTTCTTCGCGTTCGCTTGAACTGTACGTAAAAACGATTGGTAGTGTTTTGTCCTTAATATTTCGCAGCAGGCGATTCTTTTGCGGAGAATGTACGTTTAACATTACTGGTTAGAAGTTAATTCACTACCACATATCCAAGAATGTTTTACAATCAATCAGACCTGTTTTAACTTTAAATCAAGCAAAACGTGTGTTTTACGTTTGGGCATATCCAATAGGAATCAGTTGATTGAATTATAAAGTTTTATCCTTAGGCGAGATAAAATTTCGCCAGAAACACAATTTTTCAATTTTTGAAAATTTACTTTTTACCTGTGGAGATTAACCTCTCGACTTTGATTATTTTCACGATATGCACTACCAAAATAATAATCCTACTTATTTTATTATTACATATTAATTTTGTAGCTTGACATAAAAAGTCAATGAAAATATAACAAATGCATTGATAAGAAATAGTTTCAATAAACAGAGTAGTATTGAAAGATATTTTTTAGTTACAAGAACTTAAATATTTATTAGTTAAAAAAGTGGAAAACCCAATGCGGCCCACAGTAATTTTTTTCCATAAACAGATTTTTGAGTTTTAGAGAAAAAAAAATTACGTAGCAGATTTCTCAACATTGTTAGCATATCATTTGATCTTACAGCTCTATAAAGATGACGTTACTTTTCTGGGGAAAAAAAAATTGACAACTCATTTCCTTCAATTGTTGAAATTTTCTTTGATGAGTTTTAACTGTTCTACCATTTAAACAATATTTTTATATATTTTATTTTTTATTTTTCAGTGTTTTTTCATAGTATTCATCAAAAAATTCCAAAATTATCCTAGTAATCTGATTCCAAAAATACACACCATCGGTGATAAACATAGCACATGCTACGTAAACTAAGACTAAGATTCTTAAGATCGTATCCAAGACTTTGACCAAGACGTTGAAATCGACAGCCTACTCGTGTTCGATTTGATTACCCCCAGCTGTGCATGTCAAAACCAGAAACCGAATAACCTTTCCCTAAGCCTTCGAACGCACAGCATTCGCCAAGCGCATGCCGCCAGTTGTAAATAGCTAGAAGTGCATACGATTTGATTACTACAGTCAGCTCAGTTATGCACCAAGTCCGTAGAGGCAAAAAAAAAACAGCTACAACTAATCACAGTGTGATGAAACATAGTCAAGTCGTCATACAACTGTTTTACATTTACTTACAATTTTCTTCTAACTACTGCCAACAAACACACGTGTCGCCACAGTTGTCGTCACGAATCGTACTTAGCACACAAATATGTAACTGCGATGGCACCACTCCACTGCTGCTGCAGTTTGTTCCACTTGGTTCAATTCATTTGCCGATAGACAAACAAAATCGATACTCGGTATCGCTGAAAGCCACACTTTTCCGGAAGAATTTCTGCTGCGATACGCTTCACCAATATCACTCTAACTCGCAAAAACCAACAAAAAAAAAAACGATCAGCCGGACGACTCTATTGCACCAGACTTTGCCCGAAGAAGAAGGTGTTTCGCACGGGTTCACAGCGGGGGTCAACTGTTTCAATTGATTCACTTAACCAATTTCGCGTTTGGCTGTGAATTTTGCGATATTTTCTGTTGATGACACTGCCGTTCTCAACATGTGTCTGTCACTTTTATCTCTACTTCCGCAAACTGAAAACAAGCGAATGGACTATTCACTAAACTATTCGTGGCTTCCAAAAATGATGAGTAATTAATTTAGAAATAGAAATAATGTTCTATATACCAAATCGGAACTGAATAAAACCCGTCAGTCAGTTGCAGAATGATTCTCGAAACTCAAGCCACACATGAAGCAAAATACACGAACACCGCTACTAACATGCGATCAACAGAGCCAATGTGAGCACTCTTAGTACACGATCAAAAACAAACCTCAACACTTTACACTCGCTAATATGTATCATCAATTACTAAACAAATTGAACTGAAGGCACGGAATCCATATCACGAACGCGAAAATAAACAACAGAAAAAAAAATGTAAACACACAACAATCGCTGAAACGATTAGGAAAATTCGCGTCCAACAGCAAGCGCGGCGAATATACGACTGAACGAATAAAATAATGCTACACCATCGACCGGACGACGATGATGGTCGACGAGCCGCAACAAGTCGCTGCTACCGCTGAGGAAGCAAACCGGAGCGAAACGAACCAATTCATCGAAAAGTTGTTAACGCTTGGCTGCCGAAAGGGTTGCTTCTGATTCGATGGAGGAGGATGAGATGTTCTATGTTATGTTTATCACATTCCCACACAGCGCTGTCAATCTATGCCATGCATCGGCATCGAAGGAAACCATGCGGTTGCTGTACCGGTCGTTATGCACATTTTAATCGGCCGTCCAACGATACGGCAGTTTGTCGGTGGTAAACATAGCGAGTTAATAAGTTGATCGCGAGTAAAACGGAACGCGGGCTGTTTGGCGAAGGAAAGTGTGAGTCGTGAGAGAATACGATCGCGGTGAAGGTGAGCAAGCGGTTTGATCGATGCTCACGGAATTTGTTTGCTGGTGTGAACAATTAGCGTGGTCTGAATGCCCGGTTTACATTCGTTCTGGCTGATAGGGCTGATTGTTTGCTTGAAATTGATGCGCTAGTATTTATTCGCAGCGATGCAGTCTTCAACATGTTGAATTTTGAGCCAGTTTGAGCCAGAAACACTTTCTGGTAAAACAGGTTTAAGATTCGACGAAGATCAAATCTTTCCTGTGATGCTAGACAACTTCACTACCTCACCAATTTAGGGGCTATTCATAAACCACTTAGGCTTTTCTTGGGTTTGACCAACGTCTACACTCCATACAAAATTTCAATAAAATGTATGGAGAAAAGTCTTCATGATGGGAGGGAGGCGGGGTTTGAGATTTTCAAAAATGAGTCTACGTGGTTTATGAACAGACCCTAAAGGAAATGACTGGACATGATTTGTTTAAGAGCAGGTGGTAATTTTAAGAATTTGATCGCATATAGTCAGCTACTGCCGCATCCGCAGACCTCGACGAGGAATCTTCTTCCAAATGGTTTTCAAATTTGACGCTCGGATGAATTGAGTGCAATGGTGCTTTTTCCTCCTCCGTATTTGCTGTAGCAAGTTTCACAAATTACAACCACCTTACACCAACCAATGTCCTCTGTGTCTGGACTGGATCTGGGTCCATCACGCTTGAATTTCTTGGGGTCAAAATTCGGTAGATTGATTCTGCCCTCACGTGTACCGGCTGCGATGAAAATCTCAGATTTGCACATACCCTGGGATCGCGTGATGATTAGATTTCCGAGCTTGTAATTATGGATCTTGGCGACCCTTGTACCTCCCTTGCTGTATGCTCTACACGCCACGCGGAATGTGCCGCAGATGACCGACGGATACGTTAGTTTTCTTTGCAGAAATTTTCGGATAACAAATCTTGTACTTTCGACTATCGGCTGACGCGTACACAATACGTAAACCAGGGGCCGGATTGCGGATCTCGAAACGAAGAACTTTTACTCACAAGCGTTCGTACAAAAAGTCATTCGTTTCAAGCTACGAAATGCCACCCCAGATTTCCGTTTTTTTCGTGAAGATTCATTTTGAAGAGAAACATCCGCACACGAGGTTATCGCAAGAAAAGTGATTGAACAGAATTACTGGGTGCGGGCATAACAAAGTTGGTAGCCACCTTTGGTAACTATGAATTTTCAGGGCAGAATCAAGAAGTTTCGATAGGTGTTGAGTACAATTTTTCTGCAAGTTTTAAAGCAAAAGCTAATCACAATTAATGAAATATCACATGGTGAGCCATACAAAATCATACTGAGCCCAGTTTGATGAGTTAAGTCTGTAATAAATATTTATATTTGTTACAACGGCAACAAACAACTACATACTGCACACTTAGAAATTATGAATTTTACACGAGACGTAATTTATGTTTGTAAATAGTCGAGGAACTTAAAGGAAAATTTCGTGTAAAATTATGTCTCCTTAAACTGACACATACGCAATTTGACCAAAAATGTGTTTGATTGAATTTATTTTCTCATCTCTTCCAACTCATTCTTATGTGCTAAAGGACGCTTGCATATGTCGGTCTCAGGGGACAGAAATTTACATGACATTTTGGTAGTGTGTGGTTGAAAACGATTTAAACCACTTTTTGAACAATTTTGGAGGTTTTTTTTTTCGTGATATTGAGTTATTCTAATATGTGTTATTCCGAAGTTTCTAAGCTAAACATTTCAAATCAAGATTCCTCGAGATTCCTCCTGGGGATTATTTTAAAAATTGGCTAAGAGGTCCCGAATAAACTCAGAAATTGCGCCCTGTTCTTGGTTTGGATAGTAATTTTTATTATATGATAACAGTCTAGCGGGGCACCGCGGCTGATTATTTGCTAGGAATTTACACGCAAGATTGTATTGGCCTTCGAAAGCCTCAAATGACATACAGGTGGCGCTATCATCCATAATAATGATACTTCCCTGGTAACCAATAAGCAGTTCCAAAGCATCTTTACGCCAGCCGATCAAGCAATTAAGTCACCTGAAATGCAACACAAATGCAGCGTTTGGCCCAATATACGGCTGCTTTACTGCAATGCCATGATAATGCCTCATCAATGCTATTTTGCATTCGAAGTACTTATTACAGGCTACAAGCATTTAAATAGCATTTGAAATCTAACTTTACAACAGATAGCATTTAAGATGCTGATATAATGCTAATATAATGATTGTAGCATCTGAACTGCAGATTTAGGGTTGATTTACTGCTTATTGGTTACCTGGGTTATTCTCCCATCTGTCAATTTCTTTGAAAGAAACTTGAAGTACAAATACATTTCAACTAATCATGTTATTTGTTGTTGCACGAAGCACGTAATTAATTATAATGTTCGATAATTGGAAATATCATTTTAATCAATATGCAACCCTAGGAGTGAACAGCAATTTTCTGCTAGAACCAAAGATGTGAAGAGAAAGTATTGATAGGTGTAAGAGCACGGCAGGTTGTGAAATTGAATAGAAGTAGTTGAAATTGAGCGTAGGGCTTGTTTGGAAGGCGGTATCTGATCGAGCAGATAGACTTTTACCTAGCTACCACAATGCATGGTAAGCAAGGAGGAAGGGAGCCCCCTTGACAGGAAAAAGTTTACGGGCTCAATCATGCTCATATATCACCAAATGGCACGGATCAGTTCTAGCGATGTAAAATCTCGGTTTACACTTCTGTCACAAGTGACAGAAATCAATTTCCAATTAGAGGTATTTTTATAACACAACTACTAGTGTTTTTGGTTGTGTTTCTCTCGTCGTCATCTACTTTAACAACCTCAGAGAGAAACCCGATAACGTGTTGTATAAAGAAAAAATGTGACACCTTGTTTTGGGGGGAAATTTTTAAGGGGGGGGGAAAAAATAAATGAAATTTGGGGAAAGGGGGGGTGAAAAGAAAAACGGAAGGGGGATTGGTTTAGGAATGGAAGAGAGCGGGGGGGAAAAGAATTCTCAATGGTGGATCGAAAAAAAAAAAAAAACCCTAGAATATATGTTTGAAAAATGGAGGATGGTTTAAGGAGGGGAGGGGAAAAAATAAGGGGGGGGAGGGAATTTGTGTTTGGGGGGGGGGGTTTTTTTTTTTTTTTTTTGTTGAGTGGGGAAGAAAAAAAATTTTTGTAAGTACAGGGTGCGGCAGAAAATAATGCGAAAATTTGTTTTTTTCAAATCCCATTTTCAACTAATTCAAGCAATAATATCAACATTTTCAAGTGCAGTTATCTTTATAAAGTCCTTTTAAACAAATTTATTCAATATGTCCTCCATTTTTTATTAATAACATGCTCGAGCCGACGCCGGAAGCCAGATCATGCCTTTCGGACGTAGTCCTCCGACATTGACTGCCATGTGCGTGTTATGGTTGACTTCAGGGTTTTCACACTAGGGTGTGATGTTTTGCAGACTCGTGCTTCAACATATGCCCAAATCGAATAATCCAACGGATTAAAATCTGGACTGCTAGGGGGGCACAAATCCTTCGGCCAAAACTTCATGTTATCGTTCAACCATTGTTGGGTTCGATTGGACGTGTGACACGGCGCTCCATCCTGCTGTAGGACAACGTTTTGGTCCTCGGAGAAGTTGGCCTTCACCCAAGGAAGCACTTGGTCCTTTAAAATACCGATGTACACTTCGGTATTGATTTTAACTCCAGCATCAATGAAAACAGGCGGCATGTTCAAACTGTTGGACGCCACCAAGCCAAACATCATGACACCAGCCGGATGTTTGGTTTGAAATTTGAATTTCACTTTTTCCGGAACGTTCTCCATTTTCTGCGGTGAAATGAACCGGTCCGTGCGGCTGTTGGCCACAGCATCGATGCTGAAAAGCTTTTCGTCGGAGAAAAGGATTATCATTTTTTCCTTCTTCAACAAGGAAAACAATCTCTTAGAACGAGTCACTCGTAGTTCCTTGACCCGGTCTCTAATCAAGTGGCGTTTCACTCTGGCTCTGGAAGATGCATGCAGGTCTTCTTTGATGATTCTCCGCATGGATTTCTCCGAAATATTGGCTTCCTTTGCAAGTAGGCTTATGGAACGCACCGGGTTGCGAGCAATTTTTGCACGGACCGATTTGATCACGTTCGGCGTGCGTGCAAAGCACGAACGTCCGCTTCCCGGCTTCCGCTGCTTAGGACCATCCTGCAGGGATTTTTTTATGCGGTAAACTGTTGCCAAATGGCACCCTACCACCTTGACAATCTCTTTCGGCTTCTTCTGGGCGAGCAACAAACTGGTGATCACTTCTTCGCGAACATTTTGACGAATTTGCAATAAAACAAATAGAATGTTTGGATGCAGCACTTGAAAGTAAACATAAACAAATACACTTTCGAAAGAAATTAGTCACTAGCTACACGAATTAACCCAATATTCAAGTTTGAACATTTTCGCATTATTTTCTGCCGCACCCTGTATTTTGAAACCTGCTTTTTTAATAGAGCGCGGTGTTAATTTATTAGGTAATTTGTTATGATTGCAGATATTCGTCTGAATCTGAAGCAGGATGCCATCCCAACATTGCAAATTCTAGAAAAGAACCCAAATATACTTTGGGGAAAGGGGGGTTGTTTTGAGGGCTCTCCTCCCCCATTTCCGGGTCGAAAAAAACCCCCGGGGGGGGGGGAAAGTTCCTGTGTGGGAAAAAAAATCAGCACAAGTGAACTGTTGGTGTGAGAAAAACATTTTTCTAAATCGGATATTATGGCCCGGTAAGAGCTCTGCGTTATATATCCGGTGATATGCACACCACGTGTATCGTATTTCCGGTATCCTAGGCAAACAACGGGGTTGGCGTTGAATACTGCGAACCCTTCCTTAATAGGCCGCACCGGTTCTCCCACGTAATCCAGGATATCTAGTATGGTCACATCCACGTCGCGTTCTTCACCTATTAAAAAATTAAGCAGAGTTGTGATTATTTCCCCAGACGAAATGCAAACCGGATCGAATTTATCGGTGGATAGATGAATGAAATTGACGAAATTTGACTCTGCTGCTTTTGATACGCACAGGCATAACCTTAATCCGAAATGAAATCCGGATATCAGTTTCCGATCTGAAGGTGTGCTAAAATGCATAAATAATATGTTAGACTGGATACTTGATCGGTTTATTACCTTGTCCACTTGGTTCCATTGCAGGGAATCGTAAAATTCACGGGAAATACGCGATATTATTCGGTCGTCCCGTTTAATTTGCACACGCAAAAACCAAAACTTTCATCATTTTCGTAGTTCCTGAATTCGAATGCAGGGGTCTCCGTAGTACATTTAGTTATGCGTTCGAAGGCCAATTCGCTGCGATTAAATTATGTTGAAAAGTACTAATTGCGAACATCACACCATGTGAATCGGTACAAGTGGACAAAGATTTTTCACTAGGGCCCAACTGTGACAAACGTAAACAATGGCTTTTCCGCGAATTTCACGTCATTGAAAACTCGCCTAATCAATCCACCGTAGCATTTGTGCCACGAGAACGGAAGAAGCCATTGCTAACGTTTGTTAGTTAAGTCCTAATGAAAAATCTTTGTCGAAGTGCCATCTGAGCTGAACAAATGAACTATTGCATTGAGGTACTGCGAGCCACAAGTTTTAATTGAGTTAATTGAACTATTATTGGATGTAGTCAATATTAAAGTGTTTACTATTCTGCTTCCTAAGGTTGACTCTTCACTGCACTGAATCTAAAGAAATGTCAATTTAGAGGTTCACCTTGCGATGAAAGATCGCTTTTTTTTAAAACCGTTATTTTTTCAGATCGCATTAAAAAAGTGACTGATGATTGTTAATGCAAGAACCAAAGTAACATTTAAGCTTTATAAGGTTACATTCCCAGCAGTTTGTTGCAAAGTAGCTTAAAAAGAGCTACCTACCATTCTAGTTTAAAGCAGAAACAAACTAAAATTATTTTCCACTGCGTTTAGTCAACATTTTCTCAACGAGTTCTCAGTTTGTCAGCTACTCTGAATAACAGCAGCTCATATACGCTTCTATCACTGCAGGGATGAATAGTCGGAGGATGATTCATCTTTGCCGTCAATTATTGAGGTGTTTCACAAAACCACCTGGTAACGAGCTTTTCCAGCTGATTCAGCTGGTTCATGGGTTGCCTATTTTCAGCCCAGACCAAAACCACTAAATGTTCATCAGATTACTGACGATCTGACAATACGGTTCTCGGTCGTGGCTGAGATAATTGAAGTGAGACCCAATAAACTTCTGGTTGTTGTGTCCAACCTTAAGCACGCTAATGAGGGGATTGAAATTGAAAATGTGGTCACCGAAGCGAGTTTGACCCCGAGATCCTGAAGAAGCAATTGTTTGGTCGTTTTTAAAACCCTTTGTTTTCTCCAGTTAAGATACTAGATGTGCAAAGACTGGACACAGTATTGATCAGTGCGGGTAGAAAGAAATTATACTCGTTTTGTGTGACCTTCTCTGGTTCAGCCCTCCATCAATACGTCGGGTTGGAAAAATTGTCAACTACTTTTGCTCTTGTTCGTACCTCGGGTCATGATCTACCAAAAATGCAAGCAGATGGCACATATGACCATGCTGAGGAGGGAACATCTTTCATATTTCACGCAAACGAAGACAAATCCGTTCACGAAAAGAAGCTGAACGGAACTAGCTTACCCAATTCAAGGATTGGTGGAAAACATGAAAATCCCATTCCTCCTGGTTTTCGTAGCAACAACTACACACAAGATTTTCCATCTCTCTTGGGGACATCCAAAACCCCTGTGTCCTCGAAGGGCAGAAGGGTTTCCACCGCTAACTTCCTTTCCGACCTGATCTTAGACAGCGCGCTTCAAGCTCAAACTCGACCAGTTCCAGGAACGTCATTTCGCAGGAAACCCCCTTCTCCATGGTGTGACCACCATGCACCGAGATTTGTCCGTAAAAAAAAACCAACACGTTTAAGGTTTTCCGTAGACGTGTAACACCTGCGCACTTCGTAGAATACACGGCACTCGAACGCAAACTTGACAGCCTCATCAAAGCTTAGAAACGCGGATACCAGCGACAAGTACGGGCCCTATAGAACTCGGCGCAAAGATTGCGTAACCGAACTATGAACAACGAGAGCGACGATTACTTGGACCAATGGATCCGTTTGCGCGAAAAAAAATTCCAGATTCTATGCCGGCACGGAAAAAAATCCTCTAAAAGACCAAAACTCGAACCAATCCACCTGAGCAACCTAGCATAGCACAGCATTTTCCGATTACTAGGTCCTGTATCTCACAAAAGGAGCAACCCTTCCACCTAACCCAGATAAACAAAATAAAAATCACCATTGCATGGCAGTTGACACAAAGCTATCCAATGCCAATAATTATTTAATTACTTCGATCACTGATTGACACTGATTGCATCAACTCGACAAGCGTCGCAATCAGACGAACAATCACAATCCGTCAATCACGAAAGCTGATATTTCCATCGTTTCTAAAACCAACAAATCATTCAATTCTAGAAGTGATACTAAAACCTTAAACAAATTACTCCAAATGATAGCCCCGGAACTGGTAGCATCTTAATCAACCCTCACGGTCGCTTCGATATGCGGCTAATAATTGATAAAACACGGTCATTATCGTATGGCATCACAATCATCATCATCATCATCATCATCATCCTATCTAGCGTGTGTAAAAGACTCATTAGAACTCAAATCGTCTGGGGTCGATAGAGATTAGTAGGAGCGTTCACACCCCATCAAACCCACAGCAGCGATGAGATCGGCGTTTCACAATTGAATCTGCCGTGGCCGCCGCCGCCGCCCGCTGCCTTGCCACAAAGAGTTTAATATTGAAAACACCTGCGGTCGTTCGATGCGGTTTCCGAGAACTAGTGCATTCGCTCGTTATGTAAGTAGTGTTGCAACAATTTAGAACCTGAGCTGGCTCTACTGCCATCGTTTTGTCAGACGAAATGTTGCGACAATCTGCTCTCAAATGTCAGCGGTTTAAGTGTGTCAGACAACCACAGACAGAAGCCAACTTGGATCTTGTCAAATCTGTTGGCAAAAAGGTAGTTCCTGCATTGACACGTGACAGTTTAATTGAATTGACGGTGAAATAATGTTTGTTTCAACGACGGATATGTTTTGACCTGCTTTCTCTCAGAGAAAAAAGATTTAATGAAAGAACTTGGGTGCATATTGATTTTCTTATCTTATCACATGCTCACTGCAGGCATGCATTGATAAAGTACATCTGGCTGGTTGTCATTTCCGATTCAGATATACATACAAGAGCTGTGCATTAATGACGTAAAATATGTTCGCTTATCTTTTGAATCACATTCGTTGCCTTTTTTTTTTCTTTTTGCCTGTAACGTAAGGTTTGCAGCATATCCTAAAAAAGTCACTCAATGTTTGCGGAATTTATGTGCGCATACAAAAGTACATTGGTATTGTATACGATTTCGATTTCGAATGGTCGACCTCTTTATTTATTTTTGTCAGAAATTACTTTTTATATTATCTCCAAGACAAAATAAGAAGATATTATGGAAATCCAAAATAGGCAAATATAGCTATTCTAGGAAAGCTAAGTACACACTTAGGCTGTGTTCCAATTCACGAATTAATTTTAATTTTCACTTAAACTTGACAGATGGAAAATAATCGAATAACTTTGCTACTCGAGCTTACTTATTTCTGAGGACGGGAACTTAATTTTGACAGTCACCTTACCGACAGTTTGTTGATCATTAACAATGGGATTTTAATCGATTTATAGATTTTTTCCATCTGTCATGTTTAAGTAAAATTAAAATTAATTCGCGAATTGGTACACAGCCTTAGAAAATATGAATTTTACTCGAGATGTAATTCATGTTTGTAAAAAGTCGGGGAGCGTAAAGAAAGATTTCGTGTAAAATTATGTCTGCTGAAACTGACACATACGCAATTCGACGAAAGATGTGTTTGATTGAATTTAATTTCTCATCTCTTGCAACTCATTCTTATGTGCTAAAGGACGCTTGCATGTGTCGGTCTCAGGGGACAGAAATTTACATGACATTCTGGTAGTGTGTAGAGTCCACCCTTTAATTCGTCAGAATTCCTCTGATCGGATTGAAAGTGTTTTTATAAATGCCAAACTCAACAGCATTTTTAATAGCATGTGGTTTATTTGAAAAAAAAAAAAAAACTATGGTTTAAAAAACTGGCTAACTATTTGAAAGGTAATCAAATTAAAGCTAAATATGCAAGATATCATTTCAATATATTTAGTGAAGTGCTTTGATGGAAGAAATAATAGAATTAGAAGTTTTGAAAGCGGTTGAAGAGAATAGTCATCTTTGCCGAAGCCAACATTTCTCCTGTTCATAAAATTCTGTTCCTCTCAGAAAAAAAAACATGATCACAATATTCGATATCAAAAAATTTTACATCAAATATTTCTGGAATTACATTGGTAGGAATGCTGATGAGTTATTAAAAATAAATGATTGATGTTCTTTTTCATTCATCTAGCTGATTCTCAATCAAGTGATGCTTCTGTTAAAATTTCCGCACTGCCTGCAATCCTGTGCTTATCGTAAATTTATTTAGCTGTCAATGATAATAGCTTATATAAGTTTTTATAAGACAATGTCCCTTTATACTTCAGTTCTATTGTTATCTAAATATAAATCAAACAACCGTCGCTCGACTCAATACGAACTATTTAGTCACACAACTTTACCGCAAAGCATTTGTATTCTCCGTGACTCGATGAAAAAAAAATGCACTTTCCAGTTATCGAAATCGATAAATACGAACACAATTACAATACATTTTTTTCACCAGAATTCTTCATTGTTCCTAGCAGTTAAATAATCTATTATTCATTATGGCTGTAGCACTGAAAATCTGAAGATATTCCCACGCAACGCAGAAGTAACAAGCGTTACAGCAATGGAATAGCAAAGTAATGCATGCATAAACTTAACAGAAAGCTTATCGCACAAAAGCTTTTTTTCCTAACGCATGTAACGTCCAGTAGTTTGATTGATTCAGGTATAGGTCTCGCAGATTTTTTTAACAGTGTCGATCGAATATGTTTGGACTAGAGATAATAGAAATGGGATTTCAAAGCTACCCACCATCCTCCACTTTTGAATGTTTAATTTTAATTTATTTATTTCGTCAAACAATCAATCGTTCACTACATTAATGTTGTTATATCCTCGAATAACTTAATGTATTGAAATATTTTTTTTTTCAGTTTTGTACGAGGTATACTAAGGTCAATCATTTCACTATGTTGATTAGGGAAGGTCCATTAATTATGTCGCGCAGTAAGGGGGAGGGGGGGGGGGGGGGTGTAGGGAAAACGTGTCAATCCTTACAAAAAAATTTGAAGGTCCATACAAAAAACGTGACAAGGGGGGGGGGGGGCGGTGTTGGGGTTTAAAAAGTCACTTTTTGCGTGACATAATTAATGGACGAATTTAGTAGAATTTGTACGATGGTGATCTAAAGCGAACAAATTTCGATTACGTAGTTGTCGTGTAGGCACATAAAAGTTTAATTTTGACAATAATTCAGTTGAATCTATTTGTTGCGAAACGAGGTCGTTGACAAATGAGACCGTATCGGCGCTCTTTCAATGATTGAATGTTGATCAACAAGCAACGTGCTTCATATGAAGGGAGGGAAAATTGTGTCCATCCTAACCTACGTAGTGCGTTTAGTAAAAACTGCTTTTGAATTAACTTTATACGCCCATCGTGTTTTTACCCTTCTTACACCAAAAGAAGGGTATTAAGATCGCTTGAAAATTCGACTTTTTATCCGAGGCCCAGAGGGCCGAGTGTCATATACCATTCGACTCAGCTCGACGAACTGAGCACATGTCTCTGTGTGTGTATGTGTGTGTGTGTGTGTGTGTGTGTGTGTGTGTGTGTGTGTGTGTGTGTGTGTGTGTGTGTGTGTGTGTGTGTGTGTGTGTGTGTGTGTGTGTGTGTGTGTGTGTGTGTGTGTGTGTGTGTGTGTGTGTGTGTGTGTGTGCGTTACAAATAATGTCACATCGGTTTCTCAGCCATTTGTGAACCGATTTCAGTTCTGTTCACGGCAAATGAAAGCTACAACATTCGCTATTGATCGCTATTGATTTTTTTTTTATTCGGACATTTCGTTACGAAGATATGAACGAAACAGTACTTGACGGCCTCTTATTATAGTTATCAAACAGTTTAGTCTCCGATTACATACTGAGCTATTTGTCTACCGATTTTAGTTTTGTTAGCGCCAAATTGAAGTTATAAAATCTTTAAATAACTGGTCAAAATTTCATTATGATTGGATAATCCTTCATGGAGATATGACCAAAACAATAACTGAGAGCACATAATTGTGAGATGAAAATATACTCGTTGCAGTTCAATACCGAACAAGACCACTCACCCCAATCGATGCCGCTTGTATTCTATTGTTTTGCATCTGGTGCGTTGTATAGCACATTCAGCGGACTAGCCACACTATGCGACTCTATAGAATTAGAGTAGGATCGGTTGTCTCGAGTGGTCCGGTTTTGAACTGCAACGAGTATATTCGAAAATTACACAAAGTCTCCATTCACTACACACTACACAATTTTCAACGAACATGTACTTGTTAAGCATCTTGAATCCATATCGATAATCAAAATTGACGCTTAGGATTGTGTAATAATTCATTCTATGGACTGATTATGTGGAATTTCCCATATTTATGTAATTTTTCCTTTTATATACCTAATATAAACAGGTCGTTAAAGAAAAAAAAAGCTTCAGAAAGCGTCAGATTTTTGAAAATACAATTTTGTGCATTCATGGGACAGCCAGGTGTGGCTGGTCTCCTTTTGAAGAGTGCACTTGGAACTTTTCTTTTTAGAGCTTCCAATGAACTTTTGTAGATCAGATCGGCAAGGAATCGACATTCTTTTAACGGTGGAAGTGTATCGACGGATTCAGTACCGATTGTTACCACCGTTGCATATTTTTGCCAATCGATGTTCCTTGTGAGGTCGAACGGAACTCGAGATGGTTCTGAAGGTTGAGGGCCACACTTAATTGAAATGATGATCGGTAAGTGATCGCTACCATGGGTATCATTAAGAACTTTCCACAGACAGTCCAATGAAAGCGATCTTGGACAGAAGGATATGTCGAGTCTGCTTAGGTATGCGTGTCGCTTCACCATTGTTCAAAATTGACAAGGTTAAATCGTCACTTCACTGAAAGTTAATTTCAGTTTATATTACGAAATCGAAGGTAGAACTAACAAATCTGTTCGTTGTTTTCAGCAACGAAACTGATTTGTTCTTTTTATGAAGATTCATTCGTTATTAATGGCACACGCGCAACTGTCAAAAGCACGAAGCATTTGTTGACATAGAAACAACATTCGTGCATTGTACGAAAACAATACAAAGAGCTACGAATATTTCGTTACCAATTTAAAAGAAACGTCTCTCTGATTGTTGCCTGAAAGACTGAGAGATCTACTTTATCGACTCGAAATGTAATTTACAAAAAAGCGCAACCACGTGGAGTTGTCCAGCGTCTTTTTTTAATGTTTCTGACTTGGGATTCAATCCTGTATTTTTTGGAAAGAGCTGATACTGCATCCTCGGTTGATCTCACTATGCCATGGCGACTCGTGACGTGATAATTGAATAATGAGTATGAAGTTATAACTCTCGACAGCGCTTCAATTTGTATTTTGGGATAAATAAATTATTCCCGCCCATTCCAGCAGCAACATCAGCGAAGCAGCGATTGGCTGGTCTTCATGAAATCTATTTCGTGCATTATACAAAAAGGTGTAATGATAGCATTTCACAAGATTAAAAGAAATATGAATGTTTCATACAATACACGAGACATTTGTTCTATGTACAAAATCCATGATTACGAAGCGAGTGAAAGCTAATTTACGAAAATAAATTTTCAGTGTTAAATCGTAAAAGATAGCCGCCCTATTGTCATCACATAGGTCCCTCCACCCAGTACCATGGGAATTCATAACTGCCAGCTGTTGTTGTTTATGTTTATTTTCACCTTAATTGAAAAAAAAAAATGCGTATTAACGCAAGTGTTGCAAGTCACCCCGTTTGACGGTAGGTGTTGATCATTCAACAGCGCTTACCGGAATTTCACACCCAAAAGTTGATGTAGAAAATGTTTTGTCAAAAACTAATAATGACTCAAGGGATTATGAAAGCATTGATATAAATACATACGAAACCAATTAACAACAACTAAATTTATTAAATTGAAATTAATTCAGTTTTCTTCAAATTGTTTAAAAAAAAAACGTCTGTGCGCTTAGACACTGAGTGAACAAATCGAGAGGAATTCATAGTAATATCGTATGGAAATTTGCCAGAAGATATTAGGGAACGTCCAATAATTATGTCACGCAAAAAGTGACTTTTTATAACCCTCCCCCCCTTGTCAGGTTTTTTGTATGGACTTGGTGACTCTTAATTATGATACGGCCCCGGTTGTATTTTCTAGGATGGTTGAGAGGGCCACTCCCAAGTAACAATTTCAGTTCTATTCCAGCCGTATAGCACTCCTCCCGGCTTTGTTGATGACACTACATTCAAAACTGTTTTATCCACCAACACCTCCTCTATGCATCTTTAAAGCCGAAATGTGTACAAAGTGGCCCACTCTATAGACGGTTGTGAAAACAAATTAATAAAACCTTTCTAAGACCATAAAGATTTTGAAAATGTTCTAGTGAAAGCTGTTATGACCGCTTGAGAACCATCATAAAACATATTGGCCGCCATCAAAACCAGCATAGGGCTGAATGGCCACAGCTGTCAAACTTCACGGCGATATCGTGGTTGGTTTTTGTTGTTTTGCTTTAATGCTCTTCTGATTCATTCAACAGTAAATAATGGCTTAGAAAAAAGTTCTACTGTTGCGGGAAATTATGATTGATAGCAAAATATACAAAAGAAATTGAGTTTTTTTTTATAGCGTATCATGCTCCAAATCATATGCGCATTAAATTTTATGGTGAATATTGGCACGATAAGAGCTGAAAATTAATGCGCCTTGGAAATTATGCGAGTTTACAACAACAAAAACAAAATTGAAACAAATATATTCGGTAAATTAATCATGAAACTCCTGAAAATTAATGGAATTCAATAAGGTTATCTAAACGAATACCAAAGTTCGTCTCAGATCTACAGTTCAATTGTATTACATTTAAAATTTTGTGTATTTATTTTTTCACATTTCAATTATTTCATATATTTCAATATGGCGATTGCAAGAAATCACAAACCTTTTGCCAAAAAAGCCAATTTATCTTAGCAATGGCTACTATAGAACTATCTGGTCGCTTGGTAGCTTTCCTCAATGCCAGTTAGCCGTTTAATGCATTTACTGGAGGCAAAATGGTTTTAAAATGCTTTTTCAACTGACCATAATAAGATAATATGAATGAGTCCTAAAACGGCATTTCAAAACAGCATTTTATGAGTTAATAAAGTCAAAATAAAACCTTTGATAGGAGTAAAAGGAATTTTAGAAGTCAAGGGTTTAAGATCGTTGTAAAGAAGCTGTGTAGGTTCTTATAAACCTGACTAAAATTTGAAACCTATTGGCATCTCTTGCTGCCATAATAAAGCCGAATTGATTTCTAGTGGCTTTCATAAAACTTTAATAAAATTTAATAAAGCTGGATGGTTTTGGCAATGTTACTTGGGCTATCTCTAACGCGTAGAAGATAGTTATGGATCTGTTGGTTCATTGGTTGTTCAACACGCTTTGCTATTTACTCCGGGACGCGGCGTTTAAAGCAATGCCATGTTCAGCCGGGGCGCGTTAATGGAAATTTCAAACAGCACAAGAGAAAAATTCATCCAAACGAACTCTCCAGTTGGCAAACTAATTTGTTTGTCCTGAAAAGGACGGATTTAGTTGACGGGGGAGAAACAGTTCGCGATTGAACTTGGGCTTTCTTTCTTGGTTCATCTCACGGGATGATTGATTCTTGACTCGTTGTCACGGGCGGTTTTTTCCCGCCAACTTGTAGGCTTCAGCAGCCATGTTTCTCGCAGCAATGTTGACGGGAGCATCGGCAACAACAGCCAACTGCACCAACGCCTCTCTGGGCAGCGACTGCTCGCCGCCGCCTACTGCGATCCTACAGCCACTGCACAGCTTAACGACTGTCGTAAGACTGAATCAAAATGTTCTGCTGAGAGATATGGGGTAAGGGGGGGGGGGCTGGTGCACGAAAGAGGGCGGTACAAACGAGGGAATGGGGTACAAAATGGACCAAAGGGGGGGAAAATCCGTTTTTTGGGTAAAATAATTAGTTTTAATTACTGCACGCTAGACGGATGATTTTCTTAACAGAAATATGCCTTAATTACTTGCTATCACCAGCAACTAATCCGCTATGCACCACTAGGAACTACAACGAACTCAACCACATCGTCGGTCTGAAGTGTCGCAGTTCGGTTCGAATTATCCGTTTTAGAAATTCGTTCGTTGGTTGTTCAACGTTCTTTGTCATTTACTCCGGGACGCGGCGTTTAATTAATGCTATGTTCAGCCGGGGCACGGTGATTGAAATTAATTTGAAACAGCACTAGAGAAAATTTTAACCAAATAAACTCTTTAACTGGAAAATTGATTTGGTTGTCCTGAAAAGGACGGATTTAGTTGATGGGGGAGAAACATGGTTCGCGATTGAGCTTGGGCTTTCTTCTTGGTATTCTTGATTCAGCTACTCGTCGTTGCGGGTGGCCATCTTTAGCTGACGTGGGATAGTTGATTCTTGTCTTGTTGTTACGGGCGGCTTTTTCCCGCCAAATCGTAAGCTTCAGCAGCCATGTTTCTTGCAGCGAGGTTGACGGGAGCATCGGCAACAATAGCCAACTGCACCTACGCCTCTCTGGGCAACGACTGCTCGCCAGTGCTGCTGCCGGCTACGATCCAACTGCAGATCCTACTCTGCATAGCTCCACGACCACCGAAAAACTAATTCAAAATGCGAAGGTGTACCCGTTATATAACATTCATGGCTGCCTAGGAGACGTTCGTTACTTAAATATTAAATCTGTGCTAGAAAAGTACTGTGTATTTGGTAAATTTACTCTGAAAAAATCGACATTATAAGACATTACCTTAAATTTGCGTTAATTTCAATAGTTGAATGTTATAAATCAATAGATTTAAATATAAGAATCGAAGCGTAGAAAATGTACCGATCGATTGGTGAAAACATTTTGTAAATCGATCGTGAAATGACTTAGTTATTAACGTTCAAAACCTATATATTTTTCGTGACGCTCCAAATTTTCGTAATTCGAACGTGTACCCCAGTATTGAAAACACAGACGTAGTCCTACGTCAAAATATAGCGGCAATTGTAGTAATCGTAGTGAAAACTGATGAAAAACACATGTTTAGGGTGAATGGGGCGAAATAAACCATTTCTCGACCCCGGCACAGCATGAAACTGGCACCATTCGATTCCTCAGAGTTTTTCACATAAGATTGTCCCTTTTCAAGCGAAAACTACAGCGACAATTGTAGTTATCGGAGTAAAAACTGAACGAACACACCGAATTGGGGTGAAAGGGGGAAAAAAGGACCCCCTATGTGGTTGGGAGAAATTAGGGGCGTTTTTTCCTATAGAAAAACATCAGTTCATGTAGAAATACCAGCGGATTTGAAATAAGTCCGATTACAGCTTCGATTATGCCCACTGTGCGGTGCTACCATAGACTAACTCTAAGACCAGTAGGTCCCGAACAAATACGATTTTTTTCTTGGCTCAGTCAGTACTAGCACATCGGTCCCAAGCTCGGTCCCAAGCTTAATAATACGCCCCTAATAATGAACTCACACGAACACACTCTCAAATATTCTGTCAAAACACCACAGCAAATCAAAACAAAGGCGCAAATATGTATAGTTAGGTGCTGGGTTCAAGGTGTACTTCGGACCAAAGGGTTCTACAACAGTGAACCAATTGCAAATCGCTAGTTGCATATTGATTGTTGGTGCTACCAGCGGGTCATGAAGTCATGAAGAAAACGAATATTTTTTTTTTTTGCTCAGGAAGTACTAGCACACCGGGGGACGATCGCAGCAAGCCGTACTTCGGAACTGACGTGTTTTGTTTTTGCTGCGTCGTTTTCTCGAAAAAAAAATCAAACAATAATTCGTAATTTAACTTGAACTAATAGTGAATTCAAAAAATCTCCGCGTGCATTGTGTAAGCCGTAGTGAATACAATCGATTCCGTCACGAAATGTGTGAGTGTCGGTAGTATTTCCCCGTTTTTTTTTTGTTTTGTGCTTCGCCCCCGCATCCAGAAGAAGAGTTACATCAGCTTAGTTTTGGTTTTTAGTGGTAATATTGTGACACTCGGGCATAATTAATTAGTTTAGAGTGTTTTTCCGCTTTGTCGCGAGTGAATCGATGATTATTAGCAGTTTTGAAGCTCGATATAGAGTCGCCTCATAGCGGGGATTTGCATTATTAGCAGAGTGTGGAGTGAAAAAAAAGAAGACTAGTGCAATGTAGAGAACGGCCATTTGCTGGTCAGAAGCAGCAAACGAAAACAACGCGCATGGGCGGTTGAAAAGCTTGCACATAATTTTAGGTGCATTCACCACGGGGTGTACAGAGTTTTGTTATTCAGGTTGCATATCTAGCGGGCGGTTTAGCAACGTTAATTTTTGCGCATATTAAATCGCGAGTGCATGAAATTAATTACGAATCAACGTCGAAAATTTTCATTTTTACGAATGAACAAGATAGTCTGATTGAGGAGGCGGACATGGGTGAGATCTATCTGATTATAACAATGTAACAATAATCTTATTTTAGTAATACTAAATATGTGCCTGGTATGGAAATTGAAATTTCCAAATCTGGAAGTGTGTTGCAGTGCCCTTATCCAAATGATATCTGTATTGTTTACATGCGGGGCTTATTGTATGTAAAAGTAACCTCGGAATGGGCGTGACTCTCCAGACATTCTGAAATGGGTTGCTGGATCTGCAGTAGAGCTATCACTTTCTAGCTCCCGGATTAAAGCTGCTTCCAATGGTCACTTGAATGATTGTTGTAAACAGATTTCTTCCATAATACCATTGCCGGCCGCTGGGTCACTAGGTACGACTTTTTCCCATCTTTCTGGTAGAACGTGAATACCATCACGATAGAACTGTTCGTCTTTTGATGCTATCCAAGAATCAAGCCATTTTGAGATGTCATCATATGAGTGGAATTGCTGACCAGTGAGACCATGTGCCATCGAACGGAACAAGTAATAATCGGACGGTGCAATATCAGGAGAATATGGCGGGTGGGGTAGGACTTCCCATTTGAGCGTTTCCAAGTAGGTTTTCACGGGTTTCGCAACGTGAGGTCGAGCGTTGTCATGCTGAAGAATCACTTTTTCGTGTCTGTGCTCGTATTGTGGCCGTTTTTCGTGCAGTGCTCGGCTCAATCGCATCAATTGAGTTCGATACCGTTCCCCGGTAATGTTTTCGTTTGGTTTCAACAGCTCATAATAAATAACACCAACTTGGTCACACCAAATACACAGCATAACCTTCGCAGCGTGAATATTCGGCCTAGGCGACGATGTTGAAGCATGCCCGGGCAGTCCCCATGAATGTTTCCGTTTTGGGTTACTGTAATGAATCCATTTTTCGTCACCCGGCACAATGCGATGTAGAAAACTCTTCCTTTTTTGCCGCTGGAGCAGTTGTTCACAGACGAAAAAACGACGCTCAACATCTCTTGGCTTCAAATCGTAAGGAACCCAAGTTCCTTGCCTTTGAATCATTCCCAACGCATGCAATCGCTTAGAAACGGCTTGGCGGGAAACTCCTAATCCTGAACCAAGCTCTTCTTGCGTTTGACACGGATCCTCATCGAGCAATGCCTCCAATTCAGAGTCTTCGAAGTTTTTTGGCCTTCCTTCACGCGGACGATCATCAACACTGAAATCACCGTTTTTGAAGCGACAAAACCAATCACTACACGTTGTTTCACTCAGAGCAGCATCACCGTAAACTTTTTGGAGCTCTCGATGTGCTTCAGCCGCCGTTTTCTTCGAATGAAAGAAGAAAATCAACACTTCCCGCAAATGACGATTATTTGGCACGAAATCAGACATCTTCAAACAACCAAAATATATAACACTAAACCAAAATCACTGACTTGGCAAAGCGGTTTGTTTACCATATGTCTGAGCTTGGTTTATGACGCTTGAGATGTACAACATTCGACCAGCACTTACTACTGGCGCCATCTATTGCTAAACAGCGGGAACATAGTTGCGCACCTAATATATTAAGATTTTTAGATTTTAGATTTTTTGTAACTGATTTTAAGATTTTTTAATTTTTTAATTTTTAGATTTTAAGTTTTTTAGATTTTTAGATTTGTATATGGCTAGATTTTTCGATTTTTTGATGGTTAGGTTTTAAGATTTTTAGGTTTTCAGATTTTAAGAAATTTAGATTTTTAAATTTTAAGATTTTTCGATTTTTCAATTTTTATATTTTAAGATTTTTAGATTTTTATATTTATAGATTCTTAGGTTTTTAGTTTTTTTAGATTTTTAGATTTTTAGATTTTAAGATATTTAAATTACTAGATTTTTAGATAATTAGATTTTTAGATTTTGGAAGTTTAGGTTTTTATATTCTTAGATTTTTAGATTCTTAGATTTTTCGATTTTTCGAT
This sequence comes from Aedes koreicus, assembly GCA_024533555.2. NCBI lineage: Eukaryota > Metazoa > Arthropoda > Insecta > Diptera > Culicidae > Aedes > Aedes koreicus. Next base: position 137,098 of record JAHHFK020003254.1, read on the forward strand.
TTTTAGATATTTAGATTTTCAGATTTTCAGATTTTTCGATTTCTTGATTTTTCGATTTTTCGATTTTTCTATTTTTCGATTTTTTTATTTTAAGATTTTAAGATTTTTAGATTCTTAGATTTTTAGATCTTTAGATTTTTAGATCTTTAGATTTTTAGATATTAAGATTTTTAGATTTTTAAATTTTTAGACTTTTTGACGTTTAGATTACTGGAACTGAGGAGCTGGATATTAAGATTTTTAGATTAGATATTGAATTTTATTATTTTTTGAATTCATTAGACAGTTTTAAGTTTTATTACAATTGAAAGATGTTTCTTAGCTCCATCCATTGCGTTTTTTATATTACAAGAGTTTTCTATTCTATGGTACATTAAAAATCAGGGTATATAATTAATAAAACGTCTTATCAGAGCCTTATAATCTACTTTTCTGTTGTAATATGTCTTTAGTAAAATATTATTGATTGAATGTATCATCATTCGTTAATTTATTATAAATAGATTCCCCGTGAAATCGTATTCGATTTCTGCCAGCGCTAAAAACTTGACTTGCTATCTTCGTGAAGATCTAAACTAAACAATTTTGTACACGTCAATCACGAAATGTGCAGAGCGTCTCTTGGCTATTGAACTCTGAACGCTGAAAAAACAGTTTTGGTTAAGTTTAGTAATAAAGACATAAGCCGAATTCCCATTCGACTTGTTATGAACAAATTCTATAATGTTAAGTATCATATCTATATACACACACATACAGATACACACATACACACATCAATTCATCTACTTGAGTCATATAACACTATAGACATCCGGGCCTTCTATCAAAATATTAGACTTGGAGTGATTCTATAGTCTTTACAGTGCACGAGAAAGCCAAACAGTTAAAAGGGATAAGCATAAGGAAATGTTGAGGGGATGATTTATGCCCACGCCGATCCACGCCGCCGCCGCCGCCAAGGACGACCACCGCAGTTTAAAAATACCATACACACCGCCACCAATTCAAAACAGATCGGCGCACAGGTCTATTCGGAACTAGGGGTTCTACAGGGTGCGGCAGAAAATAATGCGAAAATGTTTAAACTTGAGTATTGGGTTAATTCGTGTAGCTAGTGACTAATTTCCGTCGAAAGTGCATTTGTTTATGTTTACTTTCAAGTGCTGCATCCAAACATTCTATTTGTTTTATTGTAAATTCGTCAAAATGTTCGCGAAAAATGTGATCACCAGTTTGTTGCTCGCCCAGAAGAAGCCGAAAGAGATTGCCAAGGTGGTAGGGTGCCATTTGGCAACAGTTTACCGCATAAAAAAGTCACTGCAGGATGGTCTTAAGCAGCGGAAGCCGGGAAGCGGATGTCCGCGCTTTGCACGCACGCCGAACGTGATCAAATCGGTTCGTGCAAAAATTGCTCGCAACCCGGTGCGTTCCATAAGAAAACTTGCAAAGGAAGCCACTATTTCGGAGAAAGCCATGCGGAGAATCATCAAAGAAGACCTGCATGCGTCTTCCAGAGCCAGAGTGAAACGCCACTTGATTACGGACCGGGTCTAGGAACTACGAGTGACTCGTTCCAAGAGATTGCTTTCCTTGTTGAAGAAGGAAAAAATGATAATCCTGTTCTCCGACGAAAAGCTTTTCAGCATCGATGCTGTGGCCAACAGCCGCACGGACCGGTTCATTTCACCGCAGAAAATGGAGAACGTTCCGGAAAAAGTGAAATTCAAATTTCAAACCAAACATCCGGCTGGTGTCATGATGTTTGGCTTGGTGGCGTCCAACGGTTTGAAAATGCCGCCTGTTTTCATTGATGCTGTCTCCGGGGTAATCAATACCGAAGTGTCTCCGGGTCTCCGGGGTTCGGTAATCAATACCGAAGTGTATATCGGTGTTTTAAAGGACCAAGTGCTTCCCTGGGTGAAGGCCAACTTCTCCGAGGACCAAAACGTTGTCCTACAGCAGGATGGAGCGCCGTGTCACACGTCCAATCGAACCCAACAATGGTTGAACGATAACATGGAGTTTTGGCCGAAGGACTGGTGGCCCCCTAGCAGTCCAGATCTTAATCCGTTGGATTATTCGATTTGGGCATATGTTGAAGCACGAGCCTGCAAAACATCACACCCTAGTGTGAAAACCCTGAAGTCAACCATAACACGCACATGTCAGTCAACGTCGGAGGACTACGTCCGAAAGGCATGCTCTGGCTTCCGGCGTCGGCTCGAGGATGTTATTAATAAAAAAAATTATTGATTGAATTAGTTGAACATGGGATTTGAAAGAAATAGAACAAATTTTCGCATTATTTTCTGCCGCACCCTGTACAACAGTGAACCAATTTCAAATCGCTAGTTGCACATTGATTGTTGGTGCTACATTGAAACGCCTTTCTATCGGAAGTGTTGCTTTGCGTAGGTAAATCAACGTGAAAAGAGTTAAGTTTTGGTTGGCTTTCCGGCTCTTATCATATGTTATGCGAGAATACAGTAACATTTCTTTATTTTTTGAATCTTTAAATTTAAATTCACAATTTGACATTGATTTTTGTTTCGAGAAATCTCATTTTTCCAACGGCAGTTAATATTACCTTCAAGTTCCCGAAACAACCAAAACGTTGTAAGTATTTAAGATATCTGAGCATTAACGAACAATCTGTGCATTAACGAACAATCAAGTGCTATTGTGAACAAAAAACTTTGAATAAACGAATGATATTGGTGGTGAAAACTATACGTATTGCCACCAATCACCGTGTGCATTGTGTTCCATAATAGTATGTGCTAATTCCTTGCTTGGTTGTCACGGCCTTATAAAGGGGTAATTGTGAAAACAAATTCTAATCTTAGTAGTTCTTAATCCTGTAGAAGCTGCAACAGAGGAAGTCTTTCGATGAGTGGATGACCAGCTAATTTACGGATATATATATATTCTTCTGGCTTGCTCGTATTATTATTTTACATTATAACGTTAGTTTATTATTTTATATTATGATATTGCATTAAAATTTATTGCATAAAAGTCACTGTAGTACCTATCAGACTAGGTTTACTATCCTTTAAATGCTATATAATTTCAAATCATCCATGGATATCCCAAGTTTTGTGAAATAATTTCAAATCAATTTCAACTTTCAGGTTCAAAAATGCAATTTTTATTATCATTATTATATTCATTCATTAAATTACTTGTCATCATAATATTCATTCACTATATTTTGTATATTATTATATGACATTGAATACATATTGGGAAGAAAGGGAGCATCAGGGTATCACTCAAGCTGGAATTGGACAATGGTGGCTACCTTACATACATTAGTATATAATGGAATCCAAAGGAAACAACAACTGACGAACAACTAACTTTCAAGCATATATTTCATGATTCAAAATATTGAACAGAAATTCGAAAAAAATGAACAATGGTAGTTTTCCTTACACAAATAAATATCACTAGCACTATTTGGAATAAGAATTGTTATCTATATACACAATACAAGTGAACCACACTCTGTGCATTTCTTTTGTCTATTCTGTGTTTTGTATCGAAAATTTGGCAATCTTGTTTTTTGGCACGCACACAACCCTTTTTCCGAGTCAACAACAATGCATTCACGAATGTTTGGCGAATATCAACATCTATGGAAGTCTTTTCTTCAGCTGGGAAATCACACTTTCAGTTTGCCTTATCTCACAGCTATCACTTTCCATCGGAGGGCAAAGTAGCACAGCAATCGAACGAGCACCAACGTCCCCGTCAGGGCAGAGACGTCCTTCCAGAACTGATCGCCCTCCATCGCGATCTCGGAGAGGAACTTTGCGGGGTACCTAAAACGAGGTTAATTTTGCGCTTAGAGAGCATTCAAGATTCGAGGCTGAAAGATCGCACCTATAATGGCAGTACGGTTTCAGTTCGCAGTCCATCGTCGCTCGGTTTTCGCCGTAGATTGCATTCACGTATCCTTCCAGGCCGTATCGTAGATAGGAGATGTGCGATCCCCACTTGAGGTAGCTGGGCAAATCTCGCAACGTGACACCAAAGCCAGCGAACATCATCATCGGGATAGACAGCACGGGGCCGAGGAAGGTGCCGTTCTGGCATAGCGAAAAATGGGATTAAGAAAACAAATTATTATAAAACAGAAAGTGCAACTTGTGCGAATTGCTGGAGCGTTGATAATGTGGTATGAACTATATTTCCCATGATTAACAACCAACGTTTATTGCCAACTGAGTGCTAATTGGAAGCATTGATTGATTTAGTGTCAGTCAAACAAATCAAATGGGATTATCTGTTGCATGTGGAAACTTGTCGGCCAGTAACTATTTAGTTTCACCCACAGTTCAATCTTTCCGACTATGCGTCGGTGTTGGATGATAATGCGAAATGATTTTCAATCGAAAACCCCTACTTACCACCACATTGAACCAGGCACCGATAGTCAATCCGATGCTTTGCGCTATTAGCACGATGAGGAAACTAATGGTGAAGAACATTCCGAACCGGAACCACTCCATTGGTTGGCCACTCATGAAGTATATGATACAGGTGAACAGCATGCAGCAGAAGAACTGTTGGGATAGTCGGAATTTGATTAACTAATCACGGCCAGCGAAACAAAGATGCAACTCACCGACAGAGGTAGGTCAATTATATTCACAGACAGGTAGTAGCTCTTCAGTGAGTACCATCGATTGAAGTGCTCCTTCAGAATGACTCCCATCTCGGTGGGGACTGTTAAAAGGAATGATTCGTCAAATTCAAGTTTAAATTTCAAATAACCCAAACACTTACACGTTAATACCGTCAACATCATCGTCGCCATCATGTGGTGCATCAGGATCGAGAACAGCAAGTTATAGTTATCCAGCACTCGAGACCCCTCGTTACCGGCATCGACGAACAAAAACCCAAGCATTGCAGCGATACTGATGTTGACTCCGATGCGCAAATGCGTCAGCGTCGCATCTCGTTTAGCTTTGATTATCCCTCGCTTGATTAGCACCTCCAGCTGATGCCACTGGGACGTTGCATGCAGGTCCTCGTGCTGCTCGATCACCTTCTTCAGTGGGTACTTCTTCCGGAGCTGTTCCAGCTTAAGGACTTTCCGTTTGTCACTGAACCAGTCCGTACTTTCGCCGTTTCCCATTTCCATCACCATAGTTTGGACTTTCTCCTGTCCATGTTCTCCGCAGGCCAGCTCGATTGCTGAAAATGCCGAACGGGAATGAGAATTGGCTCAGTTGGGTTGTTTTTGAAGAACTTACCGTAATCAGCGGGATTGTGATACACTGGACAGGGCATGTCCACCGATTGAAGGAACGGCACTAGGTTTGTGGTGCAACCTTGATACATGCACTCGCCGTTGGATAGGACATAGACCTGGTCGAACTCCTGGAACAGTTTGGCCGATGGTTGATGAATGGTGCAGATAATTGTGCGGCCCTGTTTGGCAAGTTGTTTCAGCAGGTCCACCACCTGGTTGCAGGAAAAGCTATCGAGACCACTGAAAATGACAAGACGGGTTATTTGCTTTTCCTAACTGTGAAAGTTCCAGATAAATCCTTACGTGGTGGGTTCGTCCAAGAACATGATGGTCGGGTTGTTGATCAACTCCAGCGCGATCGACAGTCGCTTCCTTTGACCACCCGATAACCGACTAGTGATTGTGTACTGGTGCTCGTACAAACCCAGAACCGTCAGGATGTCCTCGATCTGCGATAAGAACAGGGTGTTATTGAAACAACAACGGAACTAATCTGTCAATCAACTGCTTACAATGGATTCCTTCTCATGTTTGGAGGCCTCCGGTCCCAGTTTCAAGTCTGCCGCTATTCGCATATTCTCCAGCACAGTCAACAGCGTCTGTAGTCGATCGTCCTGCGTTATGTAACAGGTCATCCGTCGGAAGCTGTTCAAATTCCTAATGCGCCCATTGACGTAAACCGCTCCCTCGACACCGGTCCGCCTGTAGCCGGAAAGCACATCCAACAGGGTGGACTTTCCCGCACCGGATGGTCCCATGATGGCAATAAGCTGCGATCCCGGAAATTTTCCATTGATTTTGTGGAGGATCTCTTTTTGACCTGCAAAGAATCGAGAAAATGAAGATGGATGTTAAAATCATACGAGCAATCAATTTCGTCAACCGTATCTTATCAAAATTCGACTGCAATCGAATGAAATTGCATTTTAAATTCACCGCCCCGTGATTGTGACAGCTACTTCAAAGGTCGTTTCTATCGGTCAACCCGATGGTTTATTGAGAAATAGTTTACAAATTTCTAACCGCGATAAGAACGGTTGTAAATAGAGAACTGCGCTTGCATCCGGGACCGGCCCTTTTCAACGCCTTCAATTCGCAATCACTCCCTAAGTGGACTTTGAGCAAAGGTTTCCATCGTGAATAATTCTTACAAAATAGAACTATCAGACCCCCGATAGTGAGTTCAAGTATGTTTGCGTTGAGCCGTACCACATTAGCACTTGCCTATGAGGGGGGGGGTTTACTACTTGATGATAAGCCTCAGAACTGTTTAGATTCTAAAAAAAACCTGTTTTGGTCGTTTTCAAATCCACAGTAAATATTTTTCAGTTTCAAGCGTATTTTGCAAGGGCAACAATCAAATCAAGCTCCCGTAGGGCCTTGAGGCATTATTAAACAGTCAACGGATCGTGCACGCCTTTGCCGAAAAAATAACCCCTTATCAACAAATCAATCCCAATCTTATCAAACAATTGCGCCGGAGCTTTTACACCTCTCTTCAACCAATTTACTCCGAGGAAATCTATCAAGATTAGGTAAGTACCTTCTTATCGTTACGTTGGATCGTTCGGTCAATAGCTTACAGAATGACGTGTTGCGGTACCAAAGGTTGATTTGTGGCATCTTATCGTTCGCGTCGTCGTAGGCGGATGGAGTTTTCGAGCGAATCGATGGAGGAGTTTACTGCGTGACCCATTGCGTCGAGCTTTGGTCGGAAATTCCTGAAATCGAACCAGGTTGAGCAGTGATTGATTTCCCAATCGGACGTCACCCGTGTTGCTACAGAGTGGTGCGATGCAGCATGTGCCTGATAAGTTGTCAATCATGCGGCGAATACAAATCTTCTTCGAATTCCATCCAAGCAATCGTTCGAGCAAAATCGTTATTTTTGGCCTAATCAGCTAAATGTGGGATCGTGAAAAGAATGCAGCTGACCTTTTGGGTTATTTAACTTCGCATTCCATGGTTAAGTTACCAAAGCTTAAGTCATTTAATATCTCGACCCACTGTTTATTTTACTGCACCGCTTCTAGTGGTCAGCTCTGGAATGTTTTGACAGCTTGTTTCAGAAAAAATCGACACGATTCATTTTGTTTTCAAAAAAAGCTATACTTGATAGAAGCAGCGAATCGAAAATTAATTTTGGACGAAAATCCGACGTGGGGAGGTTCAAAAACCGCAAAGTCGTTGAAATTGGCTAAATCGACCGTGTGCAGCGTTCTCAAACATTTCCATGAGTGGCATACTATCGATTGGCAGGATCATCATAGCAAGCGTCGTACACTCAGATTTTTTTTACAGAAATCTGTAAACTTTTACCGAATTCTCAACAGCCGAATTTTTAACGAAATCCGGTAAAAAATTTACAGATAACTGTAAAATTTCACTGAAATCCGTAAAACCGGATTACCGCACGTTCTGGTGTTGAGAATTCGGTAAAATTATACAGATTTCTGTAATGTAGTAGTGTGCGCAGCTTGAAGTGGAAAAATTTCTCGTGTCATTTTTCCTCTCTAAATTTTTTTTGAAGTTTATACAAATTTATTATAAATTTGTGGTCATCAGACGACTTTGCAAGTGTAGAAAAGCACATATGTTGCTCAATGGACAGACGCCCATTAAGTTTTTCTCCGGGGAATATTAGCTCCATCCGGGACAGGAGTTTTATACGGCAAAAGGAAGGGGAAAGGTAGCAGATATTTTCAAGCACACGAAACTGTCAAAGTTCGCAAAGAAATATCTGGTTTGGCAAGCCATCTGTACCTGTGGCTTGAAAAGCAGCATTTTCATAGCTTCCGGGACTGTCAACCAAGAAATTTACGTGAAAGAGTGTTTGAATAAACGTCTGCTGCCTTTCCTGAAGAAACACGGTTGTTCCGTACTGTTTTGGCCGGATTTGGCATCTTGCCATTACGGTAAAAAGGCCATGCAGTGGTACGCCGCCAACAACGTGCAGGTGGTTCCCAAGGACAAGAACCCTCCCAACACGCCAGAGCTCCGCCCAATTGAGAAATACTGGGCTATTGTCAAGCGGAACCTAAAGAAGACCGAAAAAACTGTTAAGGACGAGCAGCAGTTCAAGGCAAACTGGCTTTCTGCGGCGAAGAAGGTGGACAAGGTGGCTGTACAAAATCTGATGGCAGGGGTCAAGCGTAAGGCCCGGCAATTCGGATTTGGAAAAGCGGAAGCCTAACTGAATATTTTTCCTGAATTTTATACTAATTGAACTTGAAAAAGAAATTTAATTTGATTTTTTAAATAAACGATTTCACCAATTTACACGCGTTTTCCCTTGACCAAATTTTGACCGTATCACCCTTTATCTATTTATCTTCTTTTATTTTAATACAAATTTCCACATTAGTAGTATTAACAGTGATTAAACGTGTTGTCAATTAAATTCAGATTATTTGATTAGATTAGATTTGATTTCACCAGATTAGGTCAGGTTAAATCCCAATTTGTCTTCTAGGATTTAGGATTACATCCTAACCAGAAGAACAAAATCAACATCAGATCGATCAATCTTGGTTAAATAATTTATAACAAGCATATTCAAACATATATAGCTTCCACTGCAGATAAATAACATGCCTTCAGCTTAAAGGGTGATACGGTCAAAATTTGGTCAAGGGAAAACGCGTGTAAATCGGTGAAATCGTTTATTTAAAAAATCAAATTAAATTTCTTTTTCAAGTTCAATTAGTATAAAATTCAGGAAAAATATTCAGTTAGGCTTCCGCTTTTCCAAATCCGAATTGCCGGGCCTTACGCTTGACCCCTGCCATCAGATTTTGTACAGCCACCTTGTCCACCTTTTTCGCCGCAGAAAGCCAGTTTGCTTTGAACTGCTGCTCGTCCTTAGCAGTTTTTTCGGTCTTCTTTAGGTTCCGCTTGACAATAGCCCAGTATTTCTCAATTGGGCGGAGCTCTGGCGTGTTGGGAGGGTTCTTGTCCTTGGGAACCACCTGCACGTTGTTGGCGGCGTACCACTCCATGGCCTTTTTACCGTAATGGCAAGATGCCAAATCCGGCCAAAACAGTACGGAACAACCGTGTTTCTTCAGGAAAGGCAGCAGACGTTTATTCAAACACTCTTTCACGTAAATTTCTTGGTTGACAGTCCCGGAAGCTATGAAAATGCTGCTTTTCAAGTCACAGGTACAGATGGCTTGCCAAACCAGATATTTCTTTGCGAACTTTGACAGTTTCGTGTGCTTGAAAATATCTGCTACCTTTCCCCTTCCTTTTGCCGTATAAAACTCCTGTCCCGGAAGCTGCTTGTAGTCGGCTTTGACGTAGGTTTCGTCGTCCATTACCACGCAGTCAAACTTCGTCAGCATCGTCGTGTACAGCCTCCGGGATCGCGCTTTGGCCGTAATATTTTGTTTATCATCGCGATTTGGAGTCACTACCTTCTTGTAAGTCGATAGTCCGGCTCGTTTTTTGGCTCGATGCACGGTTGTAGACGATACACCCAGCTTATTTGCGGCATCTCGGAGAGATAGGTTAGGGTTTCGCTTGAAACTACCGGCAACTCTCTTTGTCGTCTCAGCGGCTTCCGGTTTTCGATTTCCCCCGATCCAGACTTCCTGGCTGTCGACAAACGTTCCCCAAACACTTTAATTACATTTGTAACGGTTGATTTGGCAACTTTTAGCGATTTTGCCAACTTTGCGTGCGAGTAGCTCGGATTTTCGCGATGCGCGAGCAAAATTTTGATACGCTGCTCTTCTTGCTTGGACGGCATTTTGACAACTGAAGAGTGAATTCCAAAATCAAAATAGGAGCAACATTCTACACACACACACCTTCAAAATGAGGGGTGTTCAGGTTTTTTAAATGCAAAATTGAAAGAAATACGTCAAGTTGATATTGACCAAATTTTGACCGTATCGCCCTTTATGCTCTCTCAACCAGCATTTATCATCATTTATATTGTATTGGACTATTTATTTAAATTTATTATTGAGAGCCAAGTAACCCCAAATTGCCAACAAGTAAATGAAATTTGTTTTGGTGGCACTTGCAATGCGATGATCTCTCGTTGGTCACACAGTTAAAATATTTTTATTGAAACAGACTTCTTGCTTCTCTCGGATTATCTCGCGAAGGCTTTATTTTGAATTGTTATACAATGTTTCAAAAATTTGCTACCTTAATATACAGGTTATTCTACGCCCTTGAAACTTATTATCATAATATTCACTGCTAAATTAGCTACAGGGACAGTTAAGAGTAATAATGTGACGTGAAATTATATCTTCAATGTTGGAAAAAAAACCTGTTCGGTTAATCTTTGTTGCTGCAATCAAAGAATTGTGATACATGTTCTATATTTTCTCTCACCACCCGTTCTTATATTCTCAGACATTCTTCTCTTTTCAGTGAGCGAAAAATGGCTCTAAAACCTTAAGCCATATTGGGCTAGGATTATTGTTAATGCTAAAGTCCCAACCATTTGAAGAGAAATGGAGCATCACTTAACCTTCTTAGACAAGATGCTCCCAACGACCGTTTTTAAGAAATTTTTGTTCTGTACACCAAACAGGGCATTCTGTTTAACTATTCTCTCCGACTATTCATTTCACCTTTCCTTTGATATCTACTGAAGGCTACGTGGGTTCCCCGTGTCTTCTTAAGGTAGATACAAAATCCTCCCTATCTCCAACGGTTGCATGGACGTGGCCAGATGAGCGATCAGAGAGTCTCTTCGTGGAGATTATTGCGTGAAGAAACGCAATGTCTTCAACGAATTATTCCTCATCGTAGCTCCATCCACGAGGTATGCAAACGTCAATGCTAATGCTAATGCTAAATTTCTGTAAAAAAAATCTAAGTGTGTAGTGAAACTAAGGATTGGAAGTTGCATTTGAAGGTGTTGAGAACAATTAGAACAAACTCCAGGCTGTCGAATTATGATATCCCCAAGAAATTCAATAACAGCTAAGGCACCGTTTGAAAGATTCGTTTGCGAGAAGGATTTTCGAAGGATATCAGGCCAGTAAGCAACCAAACAGGCCACTGAACCAGAATATAGTGGCCAAAAGATGTGCCCGGAAGTTGTGGAATGCAGTTCTTACGAAGTACCAAGGATGCATCCTCATGGACGACGAAGCGTACGTGAAGATAGATGAAAGTATGGAACGGCTAAAACTTGGTCGACTCAAATATGACGTAGTTTTTTCTAATCGTGAATCCAAAAACTTGAACGCCCCTCATTTTGTAGTTGTATGCGTTCGGAATGTTGACTCTATTTTGGTTTTGCCATTTTCTATTCAGTTGTCAAAATGGCGCCGAAGTAAAAAGAGCAGCGTATCAAAATTTTGCACGCGCATAGGTAAAATCCAAATTATTCCCAAGCCGACTTGGCAAAATCACTTAATATTGCCAAATCAACCGTGACGAATGTTAGAAAAGTGTTCGGAGAACGTCTGACGACTGCCAGGAAGCCGGGATCAGGAGAAAACCGAAACCAGGAAGCCGCGGCGACCCGCGAATAGTGGCCAGCATTTTCAAACGCAATCCCAACCTTTCCAACAGAGATATCGGAAACAAATTGGGAAAGTCCCACACAACAGTGCAAAGAGCGAAGAAACGAGCCGGACTGTCAACATATAAGGTTACAGTGACACCAAATCGAGATGATAAAGGGTGTCCACGATGAAATTGCCACACACAAAATTGATTCGCAAAATTCGAGTTTTCATCCGATTGCCATCAAATTTTCAGGGATTGAGAAATAACTATTAAACTTCATTTTACCATTTTACTCGTATTTTATTTACAGTCCATACGCAAATGCCCGCACCTTGGCCTTAACCCCGGCCATAAGATTCTGCACAACCTGTGAATCAACCGTTTTTTGCATGTAAACCCATACTTTCTTCAGTTCCTCGACTGTCTTCACTACCTTAGGTCGTTTAAGAAGGTGCTGCTTCATAATCGCCCAGTACTTCTCGATGGGGCGGAGCTCCGGAGTGTTGGGAGGGTTGAACATTTTCGGCACGAAATTGACCTTATTGTCCGCATACCACTTCAGCACGTCCTTGGAGTAGTGGCATGAGGCCAAATCCGGCCAGAAGATTGTTGGGACGTTGTGGGCCTTCGGGAGAGGAAGCAGCCGCTTCTGGAGGCACTCTTTTATGTACACCTGTCCGTTCATCGTGTCCTGGGTCACGAAAGGTGCACTCCGCTTCCCGCACGTGCAGATGGCTTGCCAAACCAGGAATTTCTTCGCAAATTTGGACATCTTCTGAGTGCGGACATGTTCCGGAACGCTGAACTTATCCTTGGCCGTGAAAAAGAGGTTGCCGGGGATCTGTTTGAAGTCGGCCTTCACATATGTTTCGTCGTCCATGATGCAGCATTCAACTTTCGTCAGCATGTTGAGGTACAACTTCCTGGCACGGGTTTTGGCGGACTTGTTCTGCTTCTCGTCGCGTATAGGGGCCTTTTGTACCTTGAACGTTCGAAGCCCAGCCTTAGTTTTGGCCTTCTGGACAAAACTTCGGCTTAGGTGCAGCTTCTTAGCCACATCCCGAACGGAGGCGTTCGGATTTCGGTTGAAGGCCCCAACTACGCGGTAGTGATTTTTGGTGTTGTACGGAATACTTTTTCCTTCACTTCTGGGCTTCCGATCGGTGGTCAACCGTTCCTCGAACCGCTCAATCACTCGCGACACCGTGAAATTCGCGATTCCCAACGTTTTAGCGATGGAACGATGCGAGAGATCCTTGTTCTCGTGATGAATGCGCAAGATTTTATCACGCACGAGCTGTTCTTTCGACTCCATTTCCGCGAGTTTTGATCACAGGACTTTAAAACTTGCAGGATAAATAATGCACTATGAACTAAATCCACCCAAATTTTCATTAAATTCTACCCAACGGTTAAAAAGTTAGAGCAATTTCATAGTGTGGCAATTTCATCGTGGACACCCTTTAAGCAAAACACAATAGCCAAAGGAAGAGCGCGTACGTTGTATACGAGTTTGTTAACCAAGTTTGATGGCGTCATAGTGGACGATGGAACATACGTCAAGGCTGATTTCAAGCACCTGAGCAAATCGTACGCAAGGAGAAAAACCCTCCAAACTCGCTGGAATATTGGGCAATCGTAAAGAGAAACCTCTAGAGAACTCAAAACACAGTTGGAAGTGAAAAACAGTTCAAGGCAAACTAGCGATCAGCATCAAATAAGGTGGATATAACTTGTTGGATGGTGTGAAACGTAAAGCCCGACAGTTCACATTTGGAAAATCGGAAGCCTAATCAAGTAATTTTCCTGTGTTTTGTAGACGATGACCTTCGAAAAGAAATTGATCATTTATATAATAAACTAATCAGTGTGCACTTAATCATGTTTGACCCATTTTTAACCGTTCCTTCCTTTATGGGCAGCTTCCCGGACGAAAGTTCTATAAAGCCGCTGGTCGAGGTGATGTCTCTAGCAAGTTCAAATTTGTTTTTGCCGATAAATTTCCAAAGAAAGCACATGATCTGGCAAGGTATTTGCAACTGCGGACAAAAACCCATGTTTTCGTGACAAACAAGACTATGGATTGCAAAATATACAAGCAGGAGTGCTTGAAAAACGTATTCTTCCGCACATCACTGGATCATTGGACCTGTAAAGTTTTGACCTGATTTGGCAAGTTGTCACTACAGCGGAGAAAAAAAAAGGACATCATTCCACCCAAATCCCACACAATTGAGAAATATTGGGCAGTTGTCAAAGAGAAGTTGAAGAAGAATGGAAAGGAGACTCAGCATGCAACAATGATGAAAAGATGGTTGAACAAAATGGCCGCTTAGGTTAAAGGGTTTCCCACATCAAATTTCATCACGGAAACATTTCTACGGCGTTTTTACCAATTGGGTATTTTCTTTTGAAAATTTGGGTAGAAGTAGTTTAGAGTGTTTTTGTTGTTGTATTTTTATCGCTATCAGTTTTTCGAAAATTGGAAAAAATGGTGTTACCCGAAAAGCAACATCGTGAATTGATTTAACGCAAGCACCTGGAAAATCCTCAACTCTCTCGTCGTGTGATAAAACGTTATTACGAAATACTGAGCATCGAACGGAAGGAGAAATGCGGTCAGAATGGATGTTCTATTACTGATCAGGATCACAAGCGTGTCGTGCAAGCGTTTAAGCGGAATCCCAATGCTTCGGTCAGGGATGTGGCCGAAAAGTTGAATCTGTCCAAGCCAAGTCTTTCGTTCAGAGAGCCAAGGACCGGGAGGGACTGCATACGTACAAAGTGCAGAAGGCTCCAAATTGTGACTAACGGCAAAATACGGAGGAAAAGTCACGGGCCCGGAAACTGTACACCCAGATGCTGACAAAGCCTCATTGTCTCATCATGGATGATGCGATTTACGTCAATGCGGACTTCCGGCAGCTTCCGGGCAGCCCAACACAAGTTTGATGTTTCGGAGGAAGTAAGGAAGCAGAAACTTTCAAAGTTTGACAAGAAATACATGATTTGGCAAGCGATCTGCTCGTGTGGCAAACGGAGTGCGCCGTTCGTGTCTATCGGGACAATAAACGGGAAGATCTACCTCAAGGAGTGTCTACAAAAACGTCTGCTTCCTCTGTTGAAGCAACACGATCTTCTGGCCGGAACTATCTTCGTGCCACTATACGGAGCCAACGGGGTCACTTTCGTACCCAAGAACGTGGGGGGGGGGGGCCTCCGGTGCTTCGGTGGTGATAAAAATAATTTTGCTGCTCCCGTGTTTGTGTTATTTTTTGCTGTTCAGAAGGAGAAAAAAAAAAAAAAAAAAAAAAAAAAACACACCTCAACGCAATGACGGAACAGACCAACTCCGTCCGCCAAAAAGTTGCCCGTTTGATTGGGGAAGAAAAACTTGAACGGAAATTTCATGTTCCCAATCCAAAAGTAGCGTTGTTGTACTGTCTTCCAAAAATACATAAAAATCCAGTAGCGATGCGACCGATCTCGTCGAATATTTGTACCCCAACCGAGAAAATGGCTGCATGGCTGGTGGATGAAATGAAAAATTATCCAATAACCCATGGAAAAAGTGTTCGAAATTCAATAGAACTGGTAGACCAGTTGAAAGATTTCGAGTTACGACGGGGTGAAGTTCTGGTATCGTTTGACGTAACTGCTCTTTTTCCCAATGTACCTGTGCCTGATGCGTTAGCAAGCCTGCGAAGACATTTGGAGCGGAAGAGAGTACCAATCAACCATATCGAAGCGTATTTGTTGGTGACGGAAGCTTGCATGAACCAGAACTTCTTTTCGTTTAGGGGAAAGTTCTATAAACAAACGTTTGGCCTCAGCATGGGCAGTAAGCTATCACCATTTTTGGCAGATGCTTTCTTGAGCGACTTTGAGGTAGAACTGCAAAAAGAAAATCTTTTCCCACGAATCTGGAGGCGCTATGTAGACGATATTTTCGCAGTTGTAAAGGAACGCTATTTACCACAGTTACTTGACTTGATAAATTCAAAACATAAAACAATAAAGTTTACATTAGAGAAAGAAACTGATGGAAAGCTTCCCTTTCTTGATCTGCTGATCAGCAGAAACATCGACAACAAATTAAAATTCGGGATCTACCGGAAACCAACTTCTACAGACCGATACATCACATCCGATTCAAACCATTTCGGTGCCCAAAAACAAGCCGCTTTCCATTCAATGGCGCACCGTCTTTTCAATATCCCCATGGAAAGAGCAGATTTTGTAACTGAACGAAAGAAAATTCACCAAGCCGCGGAAGTGAACGGGTATGATACAGAATTTTTAAATAAAATCCTCCGTAAACACGAAAGGAAAAAGCACAGACAAAATGCCACAACTCTGAAACCGGAGAAAGAAGAACTTCAAAGGATCAGCCTTCCGTTCTATCCCACACTTACCAACACCGTTCAATCAACACTAAAAAAACATGAATTTCAAACGGTTTACAAAAGTAACAACACATTGAAAGATATTCTGTGCAACGTTAAAGATAAACCCGCATCATCTGAAAAGTCGGGAATTTACCAAATTCCCTGCAAAAACTGTAACGCTGTTTATATTGGTCAAACTCGTCGCAAATTTAAAGTTCGCCTAAGAGAACATAAAAATGCGGTGGAGAATCGACGAGTCAATGATTCGAGTGTGGCAGCACACGCTGTTAACCTTGCCCACTGTGTAGATTGGGAAAACGCCAAAATAGTAAAAAATGTAAGGAAAACCTCACAATTGAACGCGTGGGAATCAATGTACATCGCCACTTCCAGCCACCCGTTAATGAATGAAGACGACGCTCCAATAATTTCCTCTCTGTTTCATCTGACGAAACTGGAATCCCAGTAGAATATTGTTTTCACTCCGTCGACATGTATTGTAACACAATATGAATATTTGTTGTAGTATTGTACTTCGTAACCAGTCGGACATCGTCCTGTAGATGGGCAACATCTAGCCCGAAACCGGTCGACTAAAAAGGTAAATTTAAACCCCCTTTTTACGTTTTGTAAGAACAATAAGTGTTGTGTCCTGTCTCGCGTAACATTTTCATTGTTGCGTAGTGACACCGCCCTATTGCAACTGTTCAGAGTGTTTGAGGGACGTGTGGAAACAGCTGGTGTCGAGACGTTGATTCGTGGTGTTACTATCCTTGAGCTTTCTGAGCCAGTTGAACGGCTGGAGATGATCTGCACACGTTTGTTGGATCCAACAACAAATTTGTCCGCGATATGCGCAATGCAACTGTTGATTTCGTCCAAGACTTCAAAAAAATAAATCTCTTCGTAGGACCTAGATCGGTAGATTCGGTCATCCACGGTATCGTTCAAACTGGGCTCGTCAATTCTTTGGTGAAAGTTGGTTTGAACGGAAGGATACGCTTAGATCTAAGGAGTGTCTTATTGACCTTGCGAAGGTTTTCGCCATAGTTTCAAATTCGAGTGTCCATTGAATCGGTACGAATCAGCAATTCACGCAAGGCTTTCATCATCGTCTTTTCACATTCGTAGACAGCTTGATCGAAATTCAAGCGACAAGATTCGCAAAACCAAGGCAGTCCAACTTTCGCCGTCCAAGCCGAGTATTTGGTGATTTGGTGATTTGGTCAACCCTGTGCAGGTAAAATGAAACCCCAAACCACATGATCCACTACAAGCGACAACAGTGTTCGAATTTCGAATGCGCCGCGATGATTATTCTCCTGTACACTTTCGCGTCCAGCGGCGACATTCTCGACAGACCGTGCGCTGATGTACGGGTGGGGGTTGAGCTTTCACCGAACCAGTTTCCTCGAATTTGTTCACCACATTGCGAATGGTCCTCTTGGTAGGACGATTATTACTACCGTACAATGAGCGTAGCACTCGGAACGTTGCTCGCAAAGAACACTTATTTTGGTAAAACAATTCTCGAGTACGTTTTCAAACAGACGGATCTGATTTTGTAAACAAAGCGGGGAAGTAAGATTCAAACGTATTCTTGAAACCCTTAGTACTTTCATGCAAACTAGGACTACCAACTTAAGGAATAACATTTCCCAAACATGATGGTGATGCTACTTTCCGTGAGCGTGCTTAGAGTTCTCAGAAATTTACGTTTGAATCTTACTTCCTCTCTTTGTTTACAAAATCAGATCCGTCTGTTTGAAAAACTACTCGAGAATTGTATGATTTGCACGTGTTGTTGGACGCTATTACTCTCCGAGGTAGTTTGGCAAAACACGCTGAATAAATGACAGCTAATTTGATACTTGTAGCTTCAACAATATGGCCGCAATCAACTGTCAAAGTTAGCAAATCCCTATTGGAAAACGCCATACTAAATTAAATCTTCCACAAACAGATTGAATGTTTTGAGGTATGAAAAATGTCCTAGAAAGTCTAAGAACGATTTTGATGCACCACTGATGCTTCCAGATGAAGTCTAAACAGCTGATAATTTTACATTTCAATCTATAACTCTGTGAGTCTCAAGTGCGAAGCATTTCGCCGGAAAAGCGCAAACAGATTGTGCACAAACGGTGCACTTTTCCCAACGTTTCGCTGAGTCAATTGGCGAAAATTGAAGATGTGAGCATCGGAGCAGTTCGTAACGCGATTTGCCAGTATGGCGAGGGGTCTTCCTTTCAGGTCAAGATAAAATCTGGACGCAAACCGGGCCCTGTAGACCAAAAT
The DNA here is from genome assembly GCA_024533555.2 of Aedes koreicus. Classification (NCBI taxonomy): domain Eukaryota; kingdom Metazoa; phylum Arthropoda; class Insecta; order Diptera; family Culicidae; genus Aedes; species Aedes koreicus. The sequence continues at coordinate 155,530 of JAHHFK020003254.1, forward strand.
CTGGACCGGAATATAACGCGCATCGACGTAAAAAGGGTACTTCCGTTCGATATGTGGCCAAAAAGACGGGAACTAAAAATATTATGAATTTTAACAGGCGGGTAAAATTTCCCCTCGTTTAAATCCAAGCCAAAGGAGGCGTAAACAACGAAATTGTTTGCAATCTTTCATGCGCCATACACCAATTCTTGCAATCTTTCATACAACAGGCTAGATTCAGGCGTTATCTGAGCTAAATTTCAATTAAATATCCCTTTAATTTCTGCCAAATCTCGCATTCTATTTATGTGCATTAGATAACGCAGAAAATTAAATGTTTCTTTCTATCTCTCTACAAACCACAGACAGACGTTCGACTTCATCTCATTTACCTGTGTAAAAAGATGGCTTCCCTCAAGAAATCAAGTAGCAATAACCTTATAGATGGCGCCACAGATTTGTTTCTATTGGTAAGGGAAAAAAGGGTTGCCAGTCAAACTCTCAGATTTAATATAGCAATAAGTTGACTAGGCAGCGCTACTGTGCAAGATAATTCCAACGTTATTAGGGGCTATCCATAAACCACGTAGACTTTCTTGGGGGAGGGGTGGGTTTGACCTAAGTCTACGCGCCATACAAAATTTCAAAAAATTGTATGGAGAAAAGTCTACGAGGGGGAGGGGGGGGGGGTCTGAGATTTTCAAAAATGAGTCAACGTGGTTTATGAACCGGCCCTTAAATTTGAAATTTTACACAACAGACTTGAATAGTTCTCTACTAATTAATTATGTTTTTATTGCGTACAGTGCGCCAATTTAAATTATAATGTTTCTGAAAATTGGAAATATCTTCTCAACACCATGGGATCGCTATCGACATTGGATTGGTACAGAGACAATAACGTTGTTTTTGTACCAAAAACCGCCAACCTCCCAAATTCACCAGTGATTCATCCGGTGGAAAGATTTCGGGCCATAATGAAGGCCAAAGTTCGAAAATTGTCCAAGGTGCTTAAGAGCGAGCTGGAGTTGAAGAAAGAATGGATGAAAGTGACCAAAAAGGTTGGCTCCACCAATGTACAAAATGTAATGAGGGGTCTTAAGGGAAAGGTGCGGGTTTTCAACGATGGAAAGGAACTTGAATAAAGTAATTATGCCGAAACATAATCCATATGTATTAGTTTATTCCCTGAAAGTTTCAAAAAAATTCGACATAAAATAAATTTTTGGCGAACACTTTTGTCTGGTGCATTTTTTTCGAGTACAGGCCTTAGTTATAGCATTCTACAAGTTTAAATCGTCATCTGTAAAACCTTGATAAAACCCAAATTGTTACTTGGGAAGTTCACGGAAGTTCAAAAGGGTTCATGGAACTTCAAAAAAGTTTACGGAATGATAAAGAAATTTACGGTAATTTAGAGAAGTTCACGGAATTCCAGATAAATCCTCGGAATTTCAGAAAAGTTCTCGATAGTTCAGAGAAGTTCTCGAAACTTCAGAGAAGTTGTCGAAATTTTAGAGAAGTTTATGAAACTTCAGAGAATTCAAGAAGTCTGGGACTTCCTTGCGGCTTTGGAACTTTACTAAAGTTTTCGAAACTTCAAAAGAGTACATGGAGCTTCAGAGAAATTAACGGATTTTCAGAAGGGTTTATGGAATTTTAAAAAAGTTCACGGTACAGCTGATCTGGCAACAATGGAGTAGCAACCTTGTGCGGTCAATCATGGACAAGCTCATGCTCGTGATAATGAATTTTTAATGAATCTAATGAACATAAGATTCATCTAATAACCACAATTTTCGGTTAGGATTTCAATTAACTCAAGAAATTGGTAGTATGTTTGCATCGAAAAATCTCAGTAACTTCAAACTCACCAGTTGCTCGGATGAGTCTTAAACCAAGTAATGGAAGAATTACCTAGTGGCAAATCACGCAGTTGATTATACTGCCAATGACCTCATTTTTTTCTATTCCGTTTACTAATGTTGTCCACTACTTGATTCAAAATGTGCAGCCTCTTATCAAGAATAATGGCGTTAAATTGCCTCTAGGAGGGGCTTGCCAAAAAATATTGAAACCAAAACAATAATACACTCGCCAAATTACTCGAATCAGGCCATATCGGTGTGGTATGTGCAAAGTCCACCGTCTCATCAGGTTATGTTATGGCCCAATATAAATAGATGCTGCGGCTGAAAAGCTGCTGCAAGAGTGATAATTCGCCGTAGTGGCGTGATTGAATAATGACGAATAGCCTAACGATGTCTTAAAGCGTGGTGAGGTTATCAGATTTAACTTTGCAATTTAAGAGTAAGAATGCTCCGTCATTCTGTAAACAACCATCGATGATGTCACTCATTCAGAATGCATATATTTCATCCATATTTATCAATTTTTAAATTTGATTAACTGCCATACTACGACCCACTATGATCCGATAGTCTAACGCAACATATATCACGGTCAACCGGTTTCGACTCCAAGTTCTGTTTCTACTTCCTTCCGCACTAAGTACAAGTTACAACCCCAGTACAGAACAGCTCGTTTTTGCCATTTACGGACCGGCATAATTGACGCCTTCTTTTCGCTTTCGAAGCATTCTCATTCTCAGTCAATCAACGGGTCAGTCAGACGCCCGATCGCTGCATGAATGAGGCTCGTGTTGCATCGAAGGTAAGCAAATGGAAAACCAGTCGATGTCAGATTGAAGACGTTGCAGTTGATCGTAAATTGCCCGGTTCATGTTGCCTCCAGGCTAGAGAACACTCGCTGTCTCTTCGGAATAATGTCGCGATTGACGTACAACGAGCAATTCTATGAATCAATTATATAACGAGCGTTAAGTCACGATAATGTTTAAGCGGCGTGCCTAATGGGAACCAGTTGGGATGCAGTGGAAAATTTTCAAGGCTTCGGGTTCTAACCGGGGATGGCATTAGAAGGATTGCAGTAAATCTCGGCCTTCGAGGAATGAATGTTTCCTGGTTTTGTCCTACTTCGATGGGCTATTAATAGCCACTGCAGTTTGCAATTTCTTTGTATTTCACATGCTCGCAGAAGTCGTCGACCATCACCATAAGTGCACAAAGATCCCCATTATCAGTGGTTAGCATCGATCATCGTTTGTAGACGATCCAGCTGTCGACTTGCCTGCTGCACCAGTTGATCATTTGTGAAGGCGGCATCACGTTCGGCAGTGTGAGTTCCGAGGTGAATGACTTTGCACTCGAGTGAAATCAGCAAACTAAAGTACAAACAAGGCAGGCACAGTTTTGCACCAACCAACGGCCGCAACGCGACGACAAGAAGGGAACCCGATCGTGCTGTTCTGTTTGCTTTTCGACTCCTAGCCAAGTGTATCTGCAGCTGAGTCAGAGAAATTCGATTGCATCAATGTAGCAGCGGTTTTGCTGTACTTCAACTGATTAAGAACGAATTGAAAATATCATTAACCAGCAATTTTATAATAGTGAAAACATCGTCGGTATCCAGTATGTAAATTTTGAAATTAATTCTGCCAATTACCATACCTGACGTGCGCCAGCAAATAATTAAGAATTCATCACAGTTAATGACGAAAACCTGTTTCTTGTTCATCAGCGGAAAAGTAATCCATAACATCAAACAAAGAAATCCTCGTCAAATCCCCGAAATCCACTTCCCCGCAACATTTGTTCTCTTATCCATTCCGCACCAGCTCCGGCTGTAAACCATTTGAACAAACGGCTGGTTCGGAATCGCTAATAAGTCCAGAGTACACGGAACACTGACGAGTCAGGAACGGCGCTGCAGTAACCTTGGCGGAAATGTCCCATCCGCAATCGTTATCGAAAGCAAATCGCCCCGAGCAGAACAAAGAAAGTAAACCTCTTGCTGCTCCCGAGCGCGAAATCATCAGCTGCGATCGTGCCCAGAAGGCTGATAATCGACGTGTGAAACAGCTGATAAACATGATGGCGATGGCGCGGCACAATCCGATTCAATCAATTGAACGCACATCACATTTTCGAATCACACACTTCATCGTCGCATTGCCGTTGCAGTGGAAACCTAGGGGGCCGTCACTAGCGAGCTTCAGTCCGCGTGAATTTTGCTAGTGGAGCATTCCAGTTCTCAGCTGTAGCGACAATATGTGCTGATCGTTTACACTGTTGGAATAATTATTAAATGGCCATTCGACCGTTTCCAGTGCTCTGCATAATAGTGCAGGAACGACTGACTATCGACTAGCTAGTAATGGATGCAAAGATGTCATGTTAATTTGCAGTTGATTGAATTCTAATGATATGTATTTGTTGCAATCGTTTGTTAGTCTAGGCAATAATGACAGACAGATGAAAGCGATGGGGTTGTGAGATGTTTTAGAAAATTGGAAACGTCGAGCAAACCACGTCATGGTTCTAAGAGTTCAAATTTGAGCGCTGCAGGCTCAATTCTACGTACCTCGGTAGTTTCTCAGTGCAAATTGGTTGGATTTACTTTGTGTGCGAAAGTGGATAGCACACAAAGCACTTTTTTTATCAGTTTCGCAGTTGGCTGCCGAAATTCGCAGGCCCTAGTTCCTTGCGACGAATTTTGCTCCAATTCCTACATTTTGCAGTTCGACATGGCAAATTTAGCTTTCGGAAGCCTTTACTTTGAATTTGAAAGTTTGTCAAGCATTTTGGGTTGGGTTTAGCAGAATCCTGTTTGAATAATCTCTTACTGTCCCTCTAAATGCTCTTGAACACCACAGAACAGTCGATGAATTTTCTATACGTGGTTTTGACGTAGGACTACGTTTGTATTTTCAATACTGGGGCACACGTTGCGACTGCGAAAAATTGTAGCGTCACGAAATATCTTTAGATTTTGAACGGAAATAGCTCAGTCATTTCACAATCGATTTCCAACATGTTGTCACCAATGAATCGAGACATTGACTACGCGTCGATTGCAATGCTGAAAACTTTTGATTTTAAACATTTCATTATTACAAAATTACTAAATGTGAAGCAGTTGTTTCCCAACGTGGACGACAGCGTCATAGACTAACCGGTTTGGGTGTGTATGTGCGTAAATATTCCGAAGCCGTAATGTTTTCGATATTTGCATATTTGGCAGCGTTGTACACTCATAGGCCTAGTAGAAATCATATGCAATTGGTGATAAATGAAGCCCGTCTCTGGTGTAGAAGCGTCCCAAATAACTCAGACGTTTAGTGTATGGGAGTATAATCCAGAATACGAAATTCACGAACGTATCGTTAGATTTTAAACGGAATCAATTTTGGCCAGCCTTCGAACAATTAAGTGAGCTAGATTACACATTGCTACGTAGTTCCACCACAGATAACAGACATCCAAGCTGGGGTGCCTTCCATGTGTAAATTTCTGTAACTGCCATTTTAAAATAACAGCTCGCTTCCGTTGGTGTTTTGGTGAATCGTAGGATGATGGCGCCACCTGCGCGCCTCGAGATTTGAAAGTCATTGACTTTCTATCAATTTTAGATTGGTAAAACGTTGACTAGACGGCGCTGATGTTTCAACGGTGTGCGTTTAAAAAATTACACAGTAAATTGGAAAAAAATTGTTTGAGCCTGGATGTCTGTTCTCTGTGGTTCAACGTCACCCTTGCGTACAACCCCATTGTTGTTTTTTTTTTTCAAATTATTTGAAATTCCTTTGTTTCATAAAAAAACAGCTTTATATTCTCCCGAAAAAAAGTCCTATATAATTCTTTTTTGCAATTCTACAAGTTTTATTTACTTCATTGTAATTTGCTTGGAATTATTTTTACTGTACTGAAACTATTTTTTTCTGAATTTGCTCACGCTCGTTTTGTATGTTATCGTACAGTTATAGTGCATTGAGCACATGTCTGATACAGTGTAAGCTATTATACATTCAAACTTCTGATCATCAACAAAATCCTTACATTACCCCTTATTCGTACAATTCACCCGGATACCCGAATAATTTATTGTTGCAACTGTAGCGGCATAAATAAACAAATTATTTAATTAAACTTAAGAGCGTTAGACGTTTCATATTCGGAAATGTTTAGGGTCACCATAGCAAGGGTTATTTTGAGTCGTTAGTTACATGTACAGAACTGAAAAAGGTTCTCAATCCAAACCAAAACTTCCAGACAGCTATCCTTTACCATTGCGTAGGTTACAGTCGGTTTAGATAAATCTTGGCAAGAATCGTTTTTACGAACACGGTAATCGTTTTTACGAACTACTACTACTACTACTACTACTACTACTACTACTACTACTAATACTACTACTACTACTACTACTACTACTACTACTACTACTACTACTACTACTCTACTACTACTACTACTACTACTACTACTACTACTACTACTACTACTACTACTACTACTACTACTACTACTACTACTACTACTACTACCACTACTACTACTACTACTACTACTACTACTACTACTACTAGTGATAATGGAAAATTGGGTAAGAATGGCGCTACCATCGATATCGAAACATTACGTTACACAGGTTGGGGCCTCCCTTAGTTCAGTCACCAAAGCCACAGCTACAAAGCAACATCATACTGGAGGTGGCTGGGCTTGATTCCCGGTCTGGTCTAGGAATTTTTCGTTGCGGCTAAAAAGGAGTAGAATAAAACATAAGTTGAGAGCCTTATTGCTTGCTCCAATAATTCAGGGGGAAGTTGTTCATTCGACTCCATGGGCGGGGGGAAGTGCCTTTAAAACCTGTGGGAGCGTCCTTTGTCCCTGTGAAATAAGCTGAGCTAATGCTTAGCTAATAAGCAATACATTCTTGCGCTTTCGGGAACTAGAATCTTTGTTTTTGTTTAGATTCGCTGTCTTATTTTGACAGAATATTTAAGGGGTTGTTCGTTATAAGTTATGATTTTAGGGGTGATTCATAAAGTTCGAGGCAGAGCTTGGGACCAATGTGCTGATACTTCAAGAACCATGAACTATATCTATTTTCTCTATGAGACGTGGCGGGGTAGCTCAGTGGTTACCCGTTATGCTTACTGAGCAGATGGTCGGGAGTTCAATCCCAGGCCCGTCCCTTTGCTTGCAGTTTGTCACTTGGCTCTTTCTATCACCACTAAATTTAAAATGAAAAGCAGTCTACTGCGCTTTCATTGATCGCATCACTTACCACAGTGAATCCATGATCTAAAAATAACCTGCCTCACTAACACAAAACTATCCTTCCTTGACAATTCGACAAAGATTTTTCATTAGGGCCTAACTGACAAACGTAAACAATGGCTTCTTCCGTAAATTTCCCGTGGCACAGTGGCTACCCTATTCCAATTCTACCGGATAGGTGAACTCTTCCTCTTCGAAATGACCGTGGTGGATTGATTAGGCGAGTTTTCAATGATGGGAAATTCGCATTAGAAGCCATTGTTTACGTTTGTCAGTTAGGCGCTAATGAAAAATCTTTGTCGAATTGTGGAGACGCAGAGGTAAACACGGTTTCTAACCAACGATTGTCAAACTAATCATCCTTCCCTCCTTCCCAAAGACCGTGAGGACGTGGCCGGCGCCCTGGGACGTGGACTGATCTATAAACTAGTAGTGAACTTTTTGAGAGCTGCTTTTATTTGTTTCGAACATGCACCAAAATTGTACATTGGTATTTTTTTATTCCAATTCCAGTTCTCGTCCGAGCAGTTTTTTTTGTATATTCGCGGTAGGGGGCTTACGGTGACGGCTCAATCGACTAAGCAAAGGGAAGTTTTGGACCATATGAACTACTTTCAAACTCTGGATAGAGTCTCAAGAATCACTATAACAGGATTGAACGGATATACGCAACATACTTCTGGAATTTGTAAAGGATTTATGGAGGTAATCGTGTTAGTTCCCGTCATAAATAAACAAAATACCACGTACAATGCTTTCGGTAAAATTTGTTGAATTAGCAGAGTTAGTTAGTTTTAACTGATTTCAATGTTCACAGTATCAGCTATTGCATTCAATAGCTATAACAATGTTTGAAATGTTTCAGAAATTTAAACGGTTAAGAAAGTAAACTTATATGCACTGAAAATTATATATCTTTTTTTATCACGAAATCGAAGGTAGGACTAACAAATCTATTCGTTGTTTTCTGCAACGAAACTGATTTGTGTTTGTTAATCAGTTAGCTTCGTATTAATTGCCACACGCACAACTGCTTAAGCTCGAAACATTTAAAAAAGCACGAAACATTTGTTGACACTGAAAGAACTTTCGTTCATTGTACGAAAACAATACGAAGAGCTACGAATAATTTGTTACCAATAAAAAAAAACACGTCTCTCTGGTGGTTGCATGAACGACTGACAGATCTACTATATCGACTCAAAATACAATTGAAAAAAAAAAGTTTAATGTGGCTGACATTGGGTTAGATCCTGAATTTTCAGGAAGAGCTCTTATTGAGTCCGGGGTTGATCTCACTAAACCATGTTGACTCGTGAGAAGTTACTTGATTAATGAGCATGAGGTTCTAACTCTCGACAGCGCTTTCATTTCTATTTTGGGATAAATTAATGATTCTCGCCCATCCCAGCAGCATTTATGAGTACGATTGAAGAAAAGCAGCAATTGGCTGATCTTCATGAAATTCATTTTGTGCATTGTACAAATGTCGACAACTTTTTTACTTTTTCAAACAGACGTACCTGATTTGTAAACAAAGAGGGGAAGTAAGATTCAAACGTAAAATTCTCAAATCCCTCAGCACCCCCAAGGAAAGTAGCATCATCATCATGTTTGGGAAATGTTATTCCTCGTTTTGGTGGCCCTTGTTTGCATAAACGTGCTAAGGATTTCAAGAATTTAACGTTTGAATCTTACTTCCCCTCTTTGTTTACATAATCAGATACGTCTGTTTGAAAAAGTACTCGAGAAATAAGGTGCAATGATCGCATTTTACTAGATGACAAGCAATGTGAATGTGTCATACAATTTACGAGGCATTTGTTCTATGTACAAAATCCATGTTTACGAAACAAGTGAAAGCTAATTTACGAAAATAAATTTTCAGTGTGGTTTGTGAGGCTCCATTTATGTGCGTGATATTTAACAGAAATATACACTACTTTTCAAGCTTTGTAGTTTAGTTGGAACTCTTCAAATATGGGGGCATTAATTACTGTGTTCAGCTTGTACTTTGTTCCGTTGGATATGAAGCTCTGTCTGCGAAATTTATAAGCCTTCTATTAATTATATCTTATATTAAATCAGTTAGTTTAAGAACGGATAAAGAAATAGACAGACCATTAAACTACAAATTATCTGTGATATTATGTTCTCTCATAATCGGAAATCTCCTCCACAGAACTACCGTAAAGCGGGGTGGCTTCGATCACTTTTTGAACTATTTCTTGGAATTTTCTATGATAATTATCTTTAAAATTTTGTTTTACATTTTCAAAACCAGTACTGGTATCTATAGTATAACACCACAGAAATTTTAAAAATTTATTATGTCAGATGAACTTTAAAAAAATTGTTTAATTCCCGCGGCCAATTTTCAATAATGGGGTGATTTCGATCAAAATCAATTTTATCCATTTGAAGTGCTTAAATCAATAAAAAAAAACACCAAATTTGATGCAGATGCCTCCCGAATAGCACAGGGGTGGTGCATTCCCCAAAGGGAACGTTCATTAATTATGTCACGCAAAAAAGGACCATTTTCAAAACCCTCCCCCTTTGTCATGTTTTTTATGGACCTTAAATTTTGTGTACAGATTATCACAATTCCCAAAGCTCCCTTCCATTAAAAGCATGACATAGTTTATGAGCGGCCCATCCATTGCTATTTTTCAGTAGTTCACCATAATATTAGACAAACATAAATACCTCACTCATGTCGTTTTTAATTCGGTACTACACCGGTGTAAGGACGCCAACACTGCCGTGAATCGCATATCCGTCCCATATGGATAGGAAATCAAGAAAATATGGTACTGATATGCGATTCACGGCAGAATAAGTGCGAGTCATTAACAGCTAAGGAAACGTTCGTTAATATCATTATATTTTTAGGGGGAAGGAGATTTTACAGACCGTGACGATCCAAAAGAACCTTCGCTCTATTCCGCTTTATATTTTCTGACCAACGGGTGGTCAATGTATGCGATCTCTTCATAAAAGAAGTGAACCAGTCCTTACCGGGATTGTTGTTATGGAATCGCGTTTTTATCTGGTTACTATCCAGAAAACCTTTCACCAGTAGCTTTGCGCTGGCCGGAGTCAAAGGGAATCCCCATTAACCTACAATTTTGATAGTTTCCCGGAGATCCGCTTCCTGGGCATCGGTTAAGATTGTCTGACGACCAACCGTCTGCAGGTGCCGTCCATTGAGTGCATCATGAAGGGTGCTGTCAGGAATGCTGTAGGTCCGAGCAGCTTCACGCAGTGAATATCGTTTTTTTTTCGTACTGCCTCCAACGCAGCATCCATCGATTCGGAACTGTACTGTAAATAAGCTCTTCCACCAACTTTTTTCACGTACTTTCTCGGCATTTTGGACTTCTCAATGCCATTAAATTGTCGAATTAAATGTTTCACACCTTTTCTCCAACACAGAACAAAACAAAACAAACTCTTTGACAGATTGGAAGGTAGTGCAACACTTCGAGAAGGTTGTCGCGTTTATTCGTTTGCTCTTAATTTTCGATCAAAATTTTTTTTTTATTCATTAATTTGTTTATGTATACAAAATTAATATTTTTTCGATTAGCTTAGAGAGACGAATGTTTAAGTAGTCTGAAAATGTGATTGTCGATTTTTTTAAAAATCATTTTATTGCTTGAATATATGATTGTTGTTGGGCTTGGTAAGAAGTACCGTAAGGAGCATTTTTTTAAAAATATTTTTTTATAGCGAAGGAAATAGAGAACTGTTAAAAACAAAATGCATTTATTATCTCTAATAAATGCTGAATATATATGGTTCAAAGCTTACAAAATTCAGGCACTTGGAGAAGGATAATTTTAAATTGAGTAAATATCGGACTTGGCGGTCGAAGTTACCCCGTTGATCGAAGTCACCCTGCTCTACGGTACCTGTTTCTTACATAGTCTTGTAACATGTAATTTTCTGCGATATCTAAGGCACATATATGCAATGCTAGATTTGGCATGCATTCACGACATAGTAGTGGAGAAAGTCGATATCTTTCAATATCTTACGCCCGCGAACGTGGTGCGTATCAGCGGAGAATACAACAAAGCTGCAGGTCTTCATCAACCGATGCCTGCGGTATGTAATTCGTGTATGGTGGCCTCACAATTGGATCTCATATGCTGAGCTCCATCGTCGATGCCAACAGAAACCGATAGCAGTGGAAATTCAAGAACGAAAGTGGAGGTGGGTCGGCCACACACTACGAAGGAGCGGAAACGAAATCTGCAAACAAGCGCTGGATTGGAACCCAGCAGGACATCGCAGCAGAGGCACACGCAGGGGCTCTTGGCGTCGGAGCCTCAATAAGGAAATAGAGGAAGTCGACCGAAATCTGACCTGGGCCCAGTTCAAGGCTGAAGCGAGCAGCTGTCCGGGATGGAAGTTTTTCACGTTGGCCCTATGCAACCCAAGTAAGTAAGTAAGTTATTCACGACATATTTCATGTATATTCAAGCTAGATATCGCCTAATAAACATCTGATGGCAATTGAGAGGATTGTAAGAAGCAAATGGATATAAATAACGGCAAAGGGTAAATGCATCCTTCTTTTTGCGGAAATGCTCCTTAAACCTTGGAAAAACGCTCCTTAGATGCAATCAGAGGTATTAACCTTCTGGTTAGCGCATGCCGGTTGTTTTGACGGGTCTTAAGTTTCTTCAAGATTGTATATTGGATCCTCGCTCCGCAATATTTTAGGTAGTTTTGACGGGTCTTATGTTTTAACAAGATTGTATAGCGTAGATTCGCTCCGCAATCTTCTGAGTAGTTTTGACGGGTCTTAAGTTTCTTCAAGATTGTATAGTTTTGACGGGTCTTAAGTTTCTGAATTTAAGAGTAGACAAAACGAAATTAAGACCCGTCGAAACGAAATTAAGACTCGTCAAAATGAAATTTAAACCCGTCAAAACTACCTAAAAGATTGCGGAGCGAAGCTCCGCAACAATCTTGAAGAAACTTAAGACCCGTCAAAACAACCGGCAAGCGCTAACCAGAAGGCTAATACCTCCGATTGCATTATACCGGGCAAAGGAGCATTTTTCCAAAGTTTAAGGAGCATTTCCCCAAAAAGAAGGGTGCATTTATCCTGCTGCCTCCTTAAACTTTGGAAAAATGCTCCTTAGATGCGTTGGCCCGGCATAATTCAATCGGAGGTATTAACCTTCTAGTTAGCGCTTGGTGGGTGTTTTGACGGGTCTTCAGTTTCTTCAAGATTGTATAGTTTTGACGGGTTTTAAGTTTCGACTCTTAACGTCAAAACGAAATTAAGACTCTTCAAAATGAAATTAAGACTCGTCAAAATGAAATTTAAACCCGTCAAAACTTCCTCGAAGATTGCGGAGCGAGGCTCCGCTATACAATCTTGAAGAAACTTAAGACCCGTCAAAACAACCGGCAAGCGACAACCAGAAGGTAAATACCTCCGATTGCATTATACCGGGCAAACGCATCTAAGGAGCATTTTTCCAAAGTTCAAGGAGCATTTCCCCAAAAAGAAGGGTGCATTTACCCTGCTGCCATAAACAACAATAATCTTATTTGTAGAAAACAAGATTCAAAGTTTGTCAGTATGTTTTGATTCCATTAAAATTGCATAGCGCTTCGAAAACGAGCCGTTTTTATGTTTCCTGTAAAATGGCACCGGGTAGTTCAGTCACATTGAGCGTTTCTAACCAGTCCACGCACACACTGCAAAACACAAGGGTGACCCTCGTTGACGCACCTTCCTGGAGAAATTTCATCACCAAATGACGACACTCTTCACAGGCTTTTAGAACTGAATAGTTATCTTTTTCATGAACTGGAAATGCCAACCATCACATGAACAAGTGCAATCATAAGGTAATTCTTAATCATGAACCAAAAACGGACGCACTTTAAGAAATTTCTTCGCACAGAGTTTTACTGAAATTTTGGTACTTTGCCAATTTCAATTGACTGAAAAACCCCAGCCAAAATGAAGGAAGTTCATAAGACATAATTGAGATTATCCTTCTCGGTTATTCTTGCAACTGAGAACAGCTGGGATGAAAGCGTTGAAAACGAAGAAATTTTTGGAAGTGTTTATAACGTATTTAGAGACGTAATAAATTTTCTAGTGTCTCTGAAAGAAATCTGGTGGTGGTGTTATGCTTATTGCTATTTCGACGAACTATAATTCGGAACTCATACCGACTACAAAATTCTAAACATTTTTCACCCGAACATTCCATAAATACTGAAGCTTTTTCCAAAATGGCAGAGGATATTTTTTCAGCACTTTCACCCAAAGTTTAAAATTTAAATCTTAAAAAAAAACATTAAAATAACACTTCACTATTCCACTGCCTTGTAATCGACGACCAAGCGTTTCCATAAAACACGCATTCGCACCCCAAACAACTCCCCTTCACCCAACTAACCTTTCCTAAATCCCATACTGACGCAGTACGAGACATCCTTGAACTGAATATCCACCGGTTCGCGGGCCGGCAGATTCTGGAACGGCCTAATGTGGTGCGCCTCGATGTCATTGTGCGACTGGAAGTGGCTGCTGTTGTTATTGTTGTGATTGCCATGCCCGGTATTATTCAACACCTGCTCCACGTGCCTTGAATCCTTCCGGTTCAAGGAAACCGTCGTCGAGTTGTAAACCGGCGCATGCTGATCCGAACTGAGGGTAGACAGAGCTATGCCACCCCGCACCTCCTGCTGTAGAATATCCATAACTGCCGATCAACACTTTGCCCGTCCGCTTTTGTCACGTACACTCTTGCTTGAACTTTGTACTTTGGCTTTTAATGTCACTCTTTCTTTCCCCCTGTTGTCAACAAGAGTCGAGTTTCTTCTCGGTTAACACGCCGTCGTATTTCCAAATGAGTCACACAAATCACACAAAGCCACTTTATTCCATCTTTTGACCGAAAAATGAACACACAAAACCAGTCAAGTACACCCGGTTCACTTTTCACCCGAAAGCCTAGAATCAACGCGAACCCGGAAAGACCTGATCACAGCACCGAAGGAAAAGTCGTCCACTCTGACCGCCGTCCAGTGAACTAATGAAGACGGTTTCCGCCGTCAGTTCTGAACGAAGATTAGCACCAGTCTCGTTCACTCTCTCCCACTCTGTCCATCCCTTCGTCGGTAGTTCAATTGTACACACAGCTTAAACACAGTAGGTAGGTATATTTGCGCGCTATCAGAAGACAACGAACGGCAACGATTGATTTCTTGTGCGATAAAGACACGCGATGACGACGATGCGCGCACCCCGTGAATGTGTTTTGTTACAGTCGAGTGAAGGCGCAGCGCGGAACCGCGCTTGCGAGCAAATAAAAAACCGATCTAACCCGTACCGGAGACAAAGAACAACTGACTGACCGCTGGGGAGTCGCAATGGAGACCTCTTTCGACGTCCAGTTTACAATTTCAGGCGCAGTTCAGTGGCGATTCGAGGCTTCCAAATGCTCATTCATCGGTGGTGGGTTCATTCATCGGTCGGTTCACTCGAATTGCGACGACGACGGCGACGACGACGACGGTTGCAGGCTCCTCGAGGGTTTTGTGTGATTGAGTGTGTTTACAATAATGGAGAGATGGTAAATTCATAATTAATAATCACCTACTGATAGCGACTGCCGAAGCAAATAAGTGGGATTTCGGGGGAGATCAACGACGATTGGCGAGAGCGGGAAATGCAGTAGAAAGATTGTTGAACATTCAATTGTGAGCGCTACTTGTTCCGAAGGTGGATGAACGTTTTGGGTTTGTTTGCGAATAACTTGACTTAGAATTATTACGAAGCGCCTACTGTTGTTTCATTCAAATATAAATCTATGAAACTGTTTGCTATGTTTCGTAAGATTTAATTTCAAAACGTCAGAATGGCGGATGATTTGCGAGAATGGTTTGAGACTCCAAATGGATCCAATGTAATAGCATGGTGTTTTTTCATGCAAACATTTAGTGATCCTAATATGTAAGTACGCATAGACTATTTAATCATGCAAAAACTTCAAATTTCAGTCTCAAAACTTATGTTTATAGATTATTATTATTTATATAAACATAGTGACAATTTAAAAATCTAACGTTTATTACTGAAGAGCAAAGCAATCCCCTACTGCATGGGGCTGATTGCGATTCTAGAAATAAAGGGTGAGTCAATAATTATTGCGACTCTTTCAAACTTGCGTAACTTGTTGCATAACTGAGCGAAATTATCGAAATGTTGACCATTTTCTCTTTAAAGTGTAATGTTACATCCACTCAATTGTGCAGTTGTCAGTGTGATTCCGGTCGAGATGGAAGAAAATCAGCAAACCGTTCGTGAAAGAATTTTGTTCACCCACATACAAAATCCTGGCTTGTCGCAGTGCACCTTCGGAAATGTATGTCTTCCGCCGCCTCGGGTCCTAGTTCGGGGGGGGGGGGGGGGGGGGGGAAAAGAGGAAAAAACGAACTTTTATTTTTTAATTGGTTGGCGGGGCTTGGCAAAAAAAAAAATAAGGGGGGCGGGGCGGGTGGTGTTGGGTGGGGGGGGGGGGGGGGTTGTACAGGGTACGGCAGAAAATAATGCGAAAATTTGTTCTATTTCTTTCAAATCCCATTTTCAACTAATTCAAGCAATAATATCAACATTTTCGAGTGCAGTTATCTTTATAAAGTCCTTTTAAACAAATGTATTCAATGTGTCCTCCATTTTTATTAATAACATCCTCGAGCCGACGCCGGAAGCCAGAGCATGCCTTTCGGACGTAGTCCTCCGACATTGACTGCCATGTTCGTGTTATGGTTGACTTCAGGGTTTTTACACTAGGGTGTGATGTTCTGCAGGCTCGTGCTTCAACATATGCCCAAATCGAATAATCCAACGGATTAAGATCTGGACTGCTAGGGAGCCACAAATCCTTCGGCCAAAACTTCATATTATCGTTCAACCATTGTTGGGTGCGATTTGACGTGTGACACGGCACTCCATCCTGCTGTAGGACAACGTTTTGGTCCTTTGGCCTTCACCCAGGGAAGCACTTGGTCCTTTAAAATACCGATATACACTTCGGTATTGATTTTAGCTCCAGCATCAATGAAAACAGGCGGCATTTTCAAACCGTTGGACGCCACCAAGCCAAACATCATGACACCAGCCGGATGTTTGGTTTGAAATTTGAAAATCACTTTTTCCGGAACGTTCTCCATTTTCTGCTGTGAAATGAACTGGTCCGTGTGGCTGTTGGCCACACCATCGATGCTGAAAAGCTTTTCGTCGGAGAACAGGATTATCATTTTTTCCTTCTTCAGCAAGGAAAGCAATCTCTTGGAACGAGTCACTCGTAGTTCCTTGACCCGGTCCGTAATCAAGTAGCGTTTCACTCTGGCTCTGGAAGATGCATACGGGTCTTCTTTGATGATGCTCCGCATGGATTTCTCCGAAATATTAGCTTCCTTTTCAAGTTTTCTTGTGGAACGCACCGGGTTGCGAGCAATTTTTGTACGGACCGATTTGATCACGTTCGGCGTGCGTGCAAAGCGCGGACGTACGCTTCCCCTTCCGCTGCTTGGGACCATTCTGCAGGGACTTTTTTATGCGGTAAACTGTTGCCAAATGGCACCCTACCAGCTTGGCTAAAAGGTGTTTCGATCAAAATTTGGTCGACTTAAACTTGACGCATTTCCTTTCATCGTGCATTAAAAAATTTTGCACACCCCTCATTTTGAAATGTGTGCGTGTAGCATCATGCCTTTATTTTGATTTTGAGATTAGCACTTCAGTTATCAAAATGTCGTCGAAGGAAGAGAAGCAACGCATCAAAATTTTGCACGTGCATGGCGAAAATCCAAACTACTCTCACGCCAAGTTGGCGAAATTGTTGAATGTGGCTAAATCAACTGTTACCAACGTATTAAAAGTGTTCGGTGAACGTTTGTCGACAGCCAGGAAAGCTGGATCGGGGGAAATCGAAAGCCGGAGGCCACAGCGACGACAAAAAGAGTTGCCCGCTGTTTCGAGCGGAACCCCAACCTCTCCGTCCGAGATGTCGCAAAGAAGCTGGGAGTGGCGCCTTCAACCGTGGATAGAGCTAAAAAACGAGCTGGACTGTCGACTTACAAGAAAGTGGTGACTCCAAATCGCGATGATAAACAAAACACGTCGGTCAAAGCACAATCGCGAAAGTTGTACACGTCGAAGCTGACGAAGTTTGATTGCGTGGTACAGTACGATGAAACTTACGTCGAGGCAGACTTTAAACATCTTCCTGGGCAGGAATTTTACACGGCAACCGGACGAGGAAAGGTGTCAGATATTTTCAAGCACATTAAACTGTCAAAGCTCGCGAAGAAATATCTGGTATGGCAGGCCATCTGTACCTGTGACTTGAAGAGCAACGTTTACATTGCGACCGGAACCGTCAACCAGGAAATTTATCTGAGCGAGTGCCTACAAAAACGTCGACTGCCTTTCCTGAAGCGACACAATTGTTCCGTTTTATTTTGACCGGATTTGGCATCTTGCCATTACGGAAAAAAGGCCATGGAGTGCTATGCTGCCAACAACGTTCAAGTGGTGCTCAAGGACAAGAACCCTCCCAACACGCCAGAGCTCCGTCCAATCGAATAATATTGGGCCATCGTCAAGCTGAACCTTAAGAAGACTCAAAAAGCTGTTGTGAGCGAGAAACAGCTCAAGGCAAACTGGCGTTCTGCGGCGAATAAAGTAGACAAGGAGACTGTACAAAATCTTATGGCAGGTGTTAAACGAAAGACCCGGCAATTCGCATTCGGTTAAAAGGAAGCTTAGCTGAATATTTCTCCTGTATTCTGTATTAACTGGACTTGAAAAATAAAAATAAATTACTTAGTAATAAAAACTTTGACTGACTCACACACATTACTGTTTGACCAAATTTTGATCCGAACACCCTTTAGTCAACTTAAAACTTATTACAGTTACTTAATTAGGCTGCATGAAGAAACTACAAACTTTTGAGTTAACTCCAGCCATTAGGGTCTGTGCAAGCTTCTCTGCAACCGATTTTGCCGCCTTTGTCCAATTTTCCGAAATTTTTCTATAATTTATGTGTTGTTTATGTTGAGACAGTTCTCTCTTCACGAGAGCCCAATACCGCTCGATAGGTCGCAGCTCCAGGCAGTTAGGTGGATTCGCCTCTTTCGGTACAACATGGACTCCATTCGCTTTATACCATTCCAAAACATCTTGGACGTAGTGACAAGATGCCAAATCAGGCCAGAATAGCGAGGGAGCGTCATGGCTGCGTAGGAATGGTAACAATCGCTTCTTTAGGCATTCTCCACGGTATTTTTCCTTGTTTACCGTTCCGGTAGTGATGAAGCTTTGGCTTGCTCGACCACAGCTGCATATTGCCTGCCAAACCAAACATTTTTTGGGAAACTTTGTCTTTTTCTTCGTCCTGAAATACTCCTCTCGCCGTTCCGTTGCATGGCAGTATAATAAGACATTCCGGGAAATTTCCTTAAGTTTCGTCGTCCATTATCACGCAGGAAAACTTCGTCGAATATTCGCGATACAACTTGCGAGCCCGGGTTTGAGCCGTCACATTCTGTTTATCATTACGTGTCGGTACAGTTTTCACCTTGAACGACTTCATACCTTGTCGGTGCTTGGAAGTATGCACGAAAGTTGAGGACATTTTTAATTTTTCTAGCCACAGTTCGTACCGAAAGATCGGGTCTCTTCTGCCAAATTTGCTTCACCTTCGCGTCCTTCTGGTGGTTCCTGTGATCCGTTTTTGTTCCACTCCCAGCCCTCCTGGCTATTGTTAAACGTGTATCGACAGATTGAAGAACGTTATGGACAGTGCTTGTAGGAAAACCAAGCTTTTTTGCAAGTTTTCTTACTGACAGATCCAGATTTTCATTGCGACCGCACACAATTGCTTTTTGCACTTGCTCTGCTTTCGACGCCATCTTCGATCCAAAAGCTTGTAGTATCACCAAAAAATGATTTTACACAATGAACAGACATACGTTCATCAATCTGCGAAAAATTTCACGCGTTGATGAAGTATTTCCAGAGATATACGTATTTAGGGGTGTCCAAATTTTGTCTCGAATAAGCCTTATCGTTACTCAACCTATAAAGACGTGTTTCAATTCCGATAAGTTATAGGCTCAGCCGAACGGGCATAACCAGAAGCTAATTTTAATTTAATCGGAAGACGAGCACTGGACAAGGAGAAGCTGGAAGCGTGCCGAGGATCGAGATCATGCAATGCGGCTTTAGATAGCCTAGTCGTGCGGACGGTTGGAAGTAGTGCAGCCCTACCCTAGAGAAGACATAATTCCGTCAGGTTCTCGAAAAAGATGGCCCTCACCCGGGAAGGTACGTAGAGCGCGAAAAGTTGGGGTCGTGGATGAAGACACGAAGCTCAGAGTGTTGGGCGCCATCTGTCTCAGTTTGGAGAAGACCAACTACAGTTTGATGCTGACCGCAAAGAACGCGAAAGGAGGCTTGGACGAGCTGAAAGAGGCTTTCCAAGACGATGGCATTTGGATCAGTTTGCTGCAGCAGCTCACTTCGATTCGGCTGGAACATTTTCAAACAACCATGGATGCCATGGTTTCAACAAGCCACAAACTGGCGGAGAGGAATTTTGCTGTTAGCAACGAGTGGTTGGTATCGTTTCTATTTATTGGACCGTGGAAGTATTACGCTCCCATGTTGATGAACATGTAAACATCCAGTAAACTTTCGTCAGCCGACGCAGTCAAATCCAAGATTTTCCAGGAAGTCAAACCGAAGCAGGAACCGAAAAACATCAGCGATGAGGGAGTGTTTTACAGCGGCGAGCAGCACTACAAGCGGCGGATCGAGCAAGGCCAAGGACGATCCCTGTTTCAATTGTAACAATACTGCTTATTACGCTGCAAATTGTCCGGAAAAGGCCGGACCGTCGAGGCGCGGAAAATGTCGTGCGATGTGCGCAGTTTTTGCCTTCGGTGATGTGCAGCAGGAAGAATGGTATCTCCGGAGCAACCACCCACATGGCGCGTGTGAGAATGAGTTTCAAGAACAGGCAGGAAACGACGTTTCAAATCGAAGGTGACGATTCTGTGGAGAATGTTCTGGAAGTCCCGGACCTGGCGGTGAATCTGCTATCCATCACAACATTTGCCCAAACGGGTTCAATATGCTGTTCACGAAAGAAGGATGCCAAGTTCTGATGCAGCATGGAGAATTGTTTGCATCGGGGATCGCGGACCGAGTCGACCTACGAGAGGAGAACAAAGCCTACACGGTCATCGATATGACGATCTGACATAGGCGTTTGGGGATCTTGAGCAAGCAAGTCTTGAAGAAAATCATCTCAATAACATCTGGCGGATAAAATCCAGTTCAGGAACACCGATGATTTGGAACGCGTGGTGTGTATCCAAGTTAAGCACTCACGTGATTCGTTCCCTTGCTGCGAAAGTCGAGCCAAGGACAAGCTGGACTTGGTGCACTCGGATCTGTGCGGACCATTCGAAGCAGATATTTCATGAGCTTCATCGATGATGCGACAAAATATACTGTAGAGCAACTAGACTGAGACAAAATAAACTGACAGGCAACCCTTGCCACCCTGTAGAGCGTACCTAGCAGTGAGTGCAGCTTGAATGCCTTCTTTTACGCAGAACATCCGTAAGACGTTGCTGGTGTACCTGCCAACTCTTTCCGAATGGATGAGCTTCGGCTTCCGCTCAAATTGAGTTTCGATGAACTTAACATACTCACGGATCCTGTTGCCGACCTCGGACTTCTGCTCTAATAAATGATCGTTTGGCGGCTGTGGTCATCATTGTGATACAGTATCGGATTTTTGTCTTCTTTTCGACTGCTTGAGGGTCGATGATCATGCCATATTCCTTTCGACGTAGCACTTACAAATCTTCCGAAATCCACAATTCTTGACCTTCTCCTCAAACCACCCCACTCAACCTCACCAACTCCATCCAAGCCCTTAGTGCCACACATGAATACAGTCAGCGTTGTGCTTCTTTTCAATCGCCAGCAACGGTTTTCCCATCACGTTTTGTTGGTACAGGCCCGTTGTATTCTTGTGCCAAACAATCGTCATTTTCGAGAAGTGTTGATTTCCTTCTTCCATTCGAAGAAAACGGCAGCTCAATCGCCTGGACAGCTCCGAAAAGTGTACGGAGATGCAACTTTAAGCAACATAACATGCCGTAATTGGTTCCGTCGCTTCAAAAACGGTGATTTTGATGTTGACGACCGTCCACGTGACGGAAGGCCCAAAACCTTAGAAGACGCTGAATTGGAAGCATTGCTCGATTTAAAGTTACCCGTCAAGCCATTTACAAGCGATTGCATGCGTTGGAAATGATTCAGAAGCAAGAATCTTGGGTTTCTTGTGATTTGAAGGCAAGAAATCCGGAAAAATTTGCGAAATGGGCGAATCTGCTTTTGTAAACAAACATTTGAATCGAAGTTTTTTAGCGAATTAAAGTTCAATTTGAAAAATTGTTTGACCACAGTTGGCTAGCAGAAGCTTTCTTTCACCCGATTGTGGTCTTTGTTTTAGAAATTGAGCTTTTATTCGTGAGAAATCGTCGATTCAAACGTTTGTTTACAAAAGCAGATTCGCCAATTTCGCAAAGTTCTCCGGAAATGTCGGTTTTTCGCCTGCGAACAACTGCTCCAGTGGCAAAAATGGAAGGATTTTTTTATCGCATCATGACGGGTGAAATGTATACATTACAGCAACCCAAAGAGCAAAAAAAATTCCAGGGGACAACCCGGTCGTGCTTCTACGTCGTAAATGACGATTGTTTGGCACAAAACTAGATATTTCCACACAATCAGAAGTATGTATATAATGCAAAAACAAAATACCCAAGTGTGTAAAACCTATTTTCTCTATTTGTAAACCTGGGGTTTGGGGCGCTGGGGATTTCCCAAAAAACCCCCCCTCCTGCTCTGGGCCCCTCCTCTGACAAAAAGCGGAGACTTGTTTGCGCCCCAAATAATCCAACTTTGTTTTTTTAACAAAACCTCCCAAACACACATTTTTCCAGCGGGTGGGTAGTCATGAAGAAAACGATTTTTTTTTTTGGCTCAGGAGGTACTATCACACCGGTCCCAAGCTCGGTCCCAAGCTTAATGATTCGCCCCTAAGACCGTAACGCACACCAATACACTCTCAAATATTCTGTCAAAATAGCATAGCGAATCAAAACAAAAACAAAGATACTTGTACCAGAAGGTACTGAAAAGCGCAAGAATGCATGGCAAGGTGCAGACTGCAAGGTGTACTTCAGAACTAGGGATTCTACAACAGTTTCAAATCGCTAGTTTCATATTTATTGTTGATTTTACTGCGCCACACTTCTTCCGCCAATTCGTAGTACATGTTCGTCGACATGGGGCTGTTTAAGAAGTTTCTCTGTTACATCCATTGGCTTCGTTTTCACTAGTTCGAGTGTCAGCGTTTTTCGTTTCCATTTCCAGGATTGAACGACTCCGGAAGACCTTGTAATATCAGTGCCTTCTTTAAGCACTCCTTCCCATCCGGAATTTAACAGACGTATGTACTACTTCTCAATTTCAGCCAGGGTGGTCTCCATCGAGGATTGCTTCGTTCGACTCCCAATTCTCCCATTCACTTCGAATGCAATCGAGAAAACAGAACAAAGCAAGCCATTTCGTATGAACCAATCGATGTTTTGAAGAGAGTATCCGTGATTGACTAGTGAGTGAGGTTGGTTTATACTCTTCTTGCTTTACTCTCTTCATATTCGATTCATCGTCTACATTTGTTTCAAGCAAACGGATTGAGTACGAAGTGGATCTGAGGTGTATAGTGCAATGCGATCGATGCGAAGGACGTGATTCGAACGAATCAATCCAAACGAAACGAAGCAATCGAAGCGATGAGAACAATGCAATGCGGTGCAATCTGGGGTTGGAAATACTTCTCTCACGTTGACATTTGACGGCAGCTTATTTGTCGTTCATGACGTTCATCACGAGGAAAAATTGTATAAACCTTACAGTTAAAACCTACAATAAACGACCAGCTGTGATTAACGTTACCTATTTTTTGTTAACGTAGGACTACGTTTCTCTTTGCTATACCGGGTGTCATTCCAAAATTTTGAAAAATGAGAGTGTTACGCAAAAGTGAAAGGTTTTTGAAACCCTATAACTCTCGTTTTACTGAACAGAATGACTTCATTTATATACCATTTGATTAGAAACACTTACAAATGTATTGGATTAAAATTCAATTAAGTGCTATTAGTATAAGTAGTTAATTTTTTTACTTAAAAATAACCTAGTTTTGCTCCCATACAAATCTGGATATGACCAGGTTGAAAATATGATTATCCCTTTTCGGGTCTTCAAAAACGAGTAACAAATGGTTCCAAGTGTCTTCTTCATTTTATTTCACTTCGTTTCATTCCATGTTAATACAGCAATAGCTACACCCCTCAGCTACAAAATTATTTTGCTTTGTTGCTGGTGTCTGGTTTAAACCGAAGCCCGTCCCTTTTAGTAAATTAGCTTTGTACTGCATTCTCGTGCCTCCCTTCTTTGTAATCAATGCTATCAACACCAGTATACAGCACAAGATTTGAACCAAAATGATTTCATTGGGATATGGCACGTACGGTTGTGTGATTCGCTCTCTCGTTACGAAGATTTTTTCTCGGTTTTTCTTTATCTCATCCGTTTTCTTGCGATTGCCCGCCTGGCTCGAAATTATCGCCTGCGCTTTCTCATCTAGGGAAACTGCCCCCATATTAATCTCATTGTTCCTATATTCATCCTACGATGAATCAAACAATTGGGCAGTTGAAGGATCGATTTCGTTTTCTAATAATGTTTGCTTACGTTAAATAACTACAACAAACATCACGTTACGTTAAATAACTACACAAACATGTTGAATTGGGCACTAACATTATATTAGTTTGATTTGACTACCTACGGTGGTTAAAACAAACTAAAATTTTGAGTAATTGTTTCGGGAACTAAGCAGTGAAATTCAACTGAAATCCGTTTGAATGTACCATTATGTTGGTTGTTTCATTATGACAGCAACGAAAACAAACAGAATTGTTGACTGATTCTACCAACGCTTATTGTTTGTTTCAAATAAATTTAAGTATGATTTAAACTGAATTGCAGTTTAATACAAATAAACGAAAACGGTTCAAACAACAAACATTTCCAATCACAACATTAGAAAAGTGCACATTTACATTTATAGTCTTCTCTCAGTCTAAGAAAAATCTACAAAGCCTTTCTACTATTTTCAGGTTTTTTAAGGCAAAATTTTGTTTATTTCAATATTTTTAATTAATGTTATACATAATGATGAAAACTTCCGCGAAAATACACGTTTGAATATTGTTGAGTGACAGCCTTAGACCATACAGCGGGACCGGAGAACGGGAAATGAAATAATCCCAAATAGTAGTTTGTTTCAAACTAAATTTTTAGTTATTTTTTCTCCATACAAAATAGCAGTTTGATTTAACCGCCGCTTTGCTTAAATCAATTTAAATTGTAATTTGTTTCCCTGATTGAACGCAGCCTGTGTTTTGGTAATAATAAAATCCTTACAATGTGGAAACAACAAAAATGTTAGTTTAGAACAACCATAATTTGTGTTGTATTGTGGAAATATCTTTTGGCAGAAACAACCGACCTGCCCTTTGTTTCAAAACAAAATCGTTGGTTTCAAACAACCAAACGAATTTTCAAAACAACTAGTTTCTTAGTTTGAATGTCAACAAACAAGTTGGTTGTTTTCAAACGGGACTGTTTTTTCTCCGTGTAGAACATTTCATAAGGGACGGGTCAAGCAAAATAATAAAAACATTTTAATATTAACCAGCCATATGTGTGATGATATGTATAAATAAGATGATACCATTGTTACTATACACCAACGCGGCCGTACGTGAACCTCGCGGTTATGTTCCTGATATAACCTAACTCTATTTTTTTTTTTTTCAAGAATTATTATTCGAACGATTTTATCACAGCGATTAAATCACTGCGATGCAGTGATTTCATCGTATCGCTCGCACCATTGCATCGTTCCGAAGCATTCTCACGCATGACAATAGGAGAGCGTATTGCCGCAGCATTGAATCGTTGCCGAGAAGCCCATTACGCGAGCAACGTTTTATTGAGAGAATCAGCTATCATGGTCTTCATGTTGTCTCCCACCTCTTAATTCGGTTTAATGAACTTACGAAGTAATGTCACCTTCTGACCTAATGTAGCCTTCTCGTGGTGTTGCTTCAGGGCCGTCCATATTTGTTTCGTCGCCATCGTTCCAAGCGATCATCAACGGTGACGGAGAAGAACTTGTATCCACGTACTTCCAGAGCTGCTCTCTCCGCGGTAATGCTTTCACCGAGAACGACCGTCCTTGATAGGTCGTATTATTCCGGTTGACGTTTTCCGTCCAGTCCATTGCCTCGACAAAAACAAAACAAAAAATCGAAGCTTCAATTTTTTTGATCGTAACTTAACCTAGTTTTTGCCGAAAAGGACAACATATTTGGGAGGAAATAGCTTGAGATGCCTAATCAAGTTGATGTTCAAACTAGTATTGAATAAATTTAATTTCAGTATAATAACGTTTGCATTAAAAAAAAATTAACAAAAATTGCCGATTTTTCATGGGTTTACCTTCACCCGCAGTGACAAAACTACCCATGCAGCATCAATCATAGTAACCCATGAGTCAGCAGACAAAATTTGACTGCTCTTTCAGTCGAACTCTAACCGTGATGGCAAAAACAGTGAAGCAACTCCGTTCAGAAGTGTGCGCGTTCAAAGAACGGCACCCTTCCGCGTCGAAAACGGACATCGTGCGGCACTTTGTGGACGCCGGATACGCCCGTTCCGGCATCTACAACATCTTGGCACTATTAGACAACAATCAGAGCATCGAAAGAAAGCCCGGTTCCGGACGGCCGATGAACCTAAGCGACAAGAAGCTCCAAAGGATGCTGAAGAGGAAGACCGAGGGAAAAGTGGGTACATCGCTGCGTGCGCTTGGCCGGGAGGTCGGTTCAACCGGCCAAACAGTGAAAAAGTACCTGGCGAACATGAACATACATGTCAGAAGGCGGAAGTCGCGTCCACTGTTTTCGGAGCTGCAGGCAATGACGCAGCGGCAGCGGCTGAATAAAATGGTCAACTCGATTTTACCGGCGAATCGCGACGTGGCGGTGGTGATGGACGACGATACCTATCTCACCCTGGATGGCAACGACTGGCAGGGCACTTCTTATTATACTTCCCCCACGAAGGAAGTGAGCTCCGAGATGAAGTTCATTTCACACACCAAGTTCCCCAAGAAGCTGCTGCTGTGGCTAACAATCAGCGAGAAGGGGATTGTAAAGCCGCTCTTCTTTCGCTCCGGACTGGCCGTGAACGGGGAGATTTAGTACGAAATGCCTGCCGGATGTTTCGTCTTTCATCAAGAAATACCATAAGGGCGAAGACGCGGTGTTCTGGCCGGATCTGGCGTCGGCCCACTATTGGAGGAGATGGAGCGGCTGAATATCGATGTGGTACACAAGTCGGCGAACCCGCCCAACGTCCCCCAGCTGCATCCCATCGAGAATTTCTGGGCCAACCTGAAGCGTAAGATCTACTCCAACAATATTGTCGCGAAAACTGAGGAGGAATTGATAAATCAAACGAAGAAAGAACTCAAAAACATGCCTACACGCATGTTTCCTTCCGCCATGGCGAATGTTCCGGTTAACTGCCGGAAGGCCACACGCAATGACGTAGAATTTTCTTTGCAAGTAAGCTTAAATAATTACCTTCCATCTGCATGGGAAATTTATCAAAAGCAATTATTTTATCACCATCCGAAAAAAAGTCCATTTTTTTAAATGCAAACTTAGCGCTACGAATGGTATGGTGCTAATGTGGTATGTTATGTGACTGGTAGTCATCACTGGATGGAAAACGCGATACTAAACCATCAAAACAATTGCATTCAAAGCGTTCAACAGTGTGCATCATTTCAGAGCAAATATTATTAACCATCGACGACGCATTTAATCGCCACATTGAAAAGTCAAAATCAAACAATGTGCCTGGCTGCAAATCTGTTCGAGATGTTCGCCTTACTCAATTGCAAATTATCGCCACCGCTGCTGCTTGGAGGCCAATGTTTGCAAACATTGGTGTGTAAAGGATGAAAAAAAAATCTACGTGAAATTATGAACTTCACAACTCTCATCGCAGATTGCCCGAAAGTTCACCACGACTTGAACTTAAAATCTCCCCGCCGCCGTTGTTGTTTGTGTTCAGCTCCCATCGGTCCAGCACGTGATATGTGTTATTGTTTGTTGGTGTTGACGAAATGGTGGCAGTTAAAACCGCGGGCTCTGTGCAATTTGAGTACTCTTGATTGAAAAAAAAACCTAAAATGCAACATACAGAGAGCACTGGACAAAGAAGCTGACCACAGTCGATGAGGCAGAGTGCTCCAATTACAAATAAACACACTCGCTCATCAAAACGCAACTCGAGTCAAGTGACAGCCACTCACTAGTTCGCGCATCGACACGGCTGTGGACATTGGCGGCGATAAGAAGAACTACTTGTTCTAGAGTGGAGTGACGGGTGAAGTGTACAAATAACTGCTCGGTGAACTAATAACAACAAACAAAGGTTCAAAAGGGTCAAAGTCCACCCGCACTGACGTCAATTGGTGAAAAAAAATTCTATTCGTTTTCTATTGATTAGGATTAGGCGTACGCTGATGGGAAGGGATTGACCCTTAGGGTTAATAATAGGATTAATCTGGACCGATTTTGGGCAACGCGGTGTCCGGTTCAAGGGTATTCGCAATCTATTTGAAGCACGTGGCTTGATGGGGTTTGCTTTGGTGTTTGTAGCGCAGCGATATTGTTTCAAGACGATCTGGCGTCGTAAAGAAGGAATTTACGATAAGATATGAGTTTGGGGCTAAAATTGAAATGAGAAGCCTGAATCAAGTACTGGTAAGCAGTTGAAACAAAAGAAAAGGTGGTTGCCGATATTTTGTCTTGTTTCCATAAGACCAAGATCATTATTGAAAGAAGTTTGTCTCATAGCGGCCTGGTAGCGTAGTCAGTTATCCCCGTAGGGCCTACTAATCCAAGTAGTAGAAGAAGATGGTTTGTACTCTGTACGCTACAGTAAGAAGCGTTTTTATCTGTCTAACTGAATCTGCAATGAATTCTAAATCTAAAGAATTTCAATATTACGGATAACCTTATCGCCAAATCAACCTTGCCTAAAGCTACGCAATCTTTTCGATGGTCAAAGTCTACCCCTGCTCATGTAATTAGTTTAACGAGCAACTCTGAATAGGAATAACGAAAGATATGCGCTATGACGTTTGTTGCTTAAAATCAAGCGTAGCTTGATGATTTAGGAGTTTTCTATATTTAGAGAAGGGGTAGAGGTAGAAGAGGTTAGGCCGATCATATTTTTTTTCCAGCCAGATTTTTTTTAGAATAGTTGTCAAGGTGAGGTACTGCTAATTATTCAAAAGATTTGAAAATAATTTAAGGTTCTCTGTATGTTTTTCGATGATGTTTCTGGCCTAAAGGGTGTACGGAATCAAATTACGACACACACAAATATTCGGCCTAATTCGCCCGTTCAACGAATCATCTTCAAACTTTCAAGAAGTAAAATAAAACATGTTATGGATATTTTCCCATATTTGTTTTATTCAATTTCAATTCCATATCCAAAATGCACGAACCTTCTTCTTTACACTAATCATAAGGTCCTGTTCAACATTTGGACCACCTTTTTTTGCGTGGCAATCCATTTTTTCTTCATATTCTTCATAGGATGCTTCCGAAGTGCCTGCTTCATGATGGCCCAGTACTTTTCAATTGGCCGCAGTTCCGGTGCGTTCGGGGGGTTGAGATGTTTCAGCACGAAATGGACCTCCTTAGCCTTGTACCACTCCAAAACCTCTTTCGAGTAATGGCACGAGGCTAAATCCGGCCAGAAAATCGTAGGACCATCGTGTGACCTCAGAAGTGGAAGTAGAGTTATTTTATTTATTTTATTTATTTTATTTACTTTATTTATTTTATTTATTTTATTTATTTTATTTATTTTATTTATTTTATTTATTTTATTTATTTTATTTATTTTATTTATTTTATTTATTTTATTTATTTTATTTATTTTATTTATTTTATTTATTTTATTTATTTTATTTATTTTATTTATTTTATTTATTTTATTTATTTTATTTATTTTATTTATTTTATTTATTTTATTTATTTTATTTATTTTATTTATTTTATTTATTTATTTTATTTATTTTATTTATTTTATTTATTTTATTTATTTTATTTATTTTATTTATTTTATTTATTTTATTTATTTTATTTATTTTATTTATTTTATTTATTTTATTTATTTTATTTATTTTATTTATTTTATTTATTTTATTTATTTTATTTATTTTATTTATTTTATTTATTTTATTTATTTTATTTATTTTATTTATTTTATTTATTTTATTTATTTTATTTATTTTATTTATTTTATTTATTTTATTTATTTTATTTATTTTATTTATTTTATTTATTTTATTTATTTTATTTATTTTATTTATTTTATTTATTTTATTTATTTTATTTTTATTTTATTTTTTTATTTATTTTATTTATTTTATTTATTTTATTTATTTTATTTATTTTATTTATTTTATTTATTTTATTTATTTTATTTATTTTATTTATTTTATTTATTTTATTTATTTTATTTATTTTATTTATTTTATTTATTTTATTTATTTTATTTATTTTATTTATTTTATTTATTTTATTTATTTTATTTATTTTATTTATTTTATTTATTTTATTTATTTTATTTATTTTATTTATTTTATTTATTTTATTTATTTTATTTATTTTATTTATTTTATTTATTTTATTTATTTTATTTATTTTATTTATTTTATTTATTTTATTTATTTTATTTATTTTATTTATTTTATTTATTTTATTTATTTTATTTATTTTATTTATTTTATTTATTTTATTTATTTTATTTATTTTATTTATTTTATTTATTTTATTTATTTTTTTTATTTTTTTTATTTTTATTTTATTTATTTTATTTATTTTATTTATTTTATTTATTTTATTTATTTTATTTATTTTATTTATTTTATTTATTTTATTTATTTTATTTATTTTATTTATTTTATTTATTTTATTTATTTTATTTATTTTATTTATTTTATTTATTTTATTTATTTTATTTATTTTATTTATTTTATTTATTTTATTTATTTTATTTATTTTATTTATTTTATTTATTTTATTTATTTTATTTATTTTATTTATTTTATTTATTTTATTTATTTTATTTATTTTATTTATTTTATTTATTTTATTTATTTTATTTATTTTATTTATTTTATTTATTTTATTTATTTTATTTATTTTATTTATTTTATTTATTTTATTTATTTTATTTATTTTATTTATTTTATTTATTTTATTTATTTTATTTATTTTATTTATTTTATTTATTTTATTTATTTTATTTATTTTATTTATTTTATTTATTTTATTTATTTTATTTATTTTATTTATTTTATTTATTTTATTTATTTTATTTATTTTATTTATTTTATTTATTTTATTTATTTTATTTATTTTATTTATTATATTGATTTTATTTATTTTATATATTTTATATATTTTATTTATTTTTTTTATTTTATTTATTTTATTTATTTTATTTATTTTATTTATTTTATTTATTTTATTTATTTTATTTATTTTATTTATTTTATTTATTTTATTTATTTTATTTATTTTATTTATTTTATTTATTTTATTTATTTTATTTATTTTATTTATTTTATTTATTTTATTTATTTTATTTATTTTATTTATTTTATTTATTTTATTTATTTTATTTATTTTAATTATTGTACTAATTATATTCATATGAATAGAAATAATTTTACTGATACATAATACATTTATGTCAAAAACTTGAAAT
Organism: Aedes koreicus; assembly: GCA_024533555.2. Classification (NCBI taxonomy): domain Eukaryota; kingdom Metazoa; phylum Arthropoda; class Insecta; order Diptera; family Culicidae; genus Aedes; species Aedes koreicus. The sequence continues at coordinate 186,727 of JAHHFK020003254.1, forward strand.
AATTTGTTACGGTACGGAAAAAGTCGAGTAGCCGATGACGAAGCACTAATTCGAAGTCGAAAATATAAATGAAATCCTTCAAGCGTCGACTGATTGATCGAATTAAGGTCTGTATCCACATTAATCCGGACACCTTCAAATCATTGTAACTTTTTAAATATTGCACGTAGGAATGACAAATTTCACTGTGGTATAGCTGAGAGTCTATGATGAAAAAGACTATGATTGATGTTTACATTTCATGTTTAGTATTCAAGATGGCGACGAAAGAAAAACAAGTGCGCGAGCGAATTTTGTTCGGGCGTACGGCAAATCCTGACTTGTCAATACGGGACCTTGCAAAAACATTGGATTTGCCTAAATCCACTGTTCACGATGTGCTCAAATCATTTTCGGAACTTTTGACGGTGGAGAGGAAACCGAGAAGTGACAAAAACATTGGACGCACTGATCCTGTCATGGACCGAAAGGTGAAAAGGATATTCACGAAAAACCCAAATCTCTCCATTCAAACGGTGGCTCGTAAAATAGGGATGTCATCTGGTTTTGTCCAAATATCAAAACAACGTTTGGGACTTAAGTCGTATAAAGTAAAAACAGTTCCAAATCGCAACGACAAACAGAACTTGGCAGCAAAATCACGGGCTCGACGTTTGTACTGCGAATATTTGACGAAGTTTTCATGCGTTGTTATGGACGATGAAACTTATGTCCTGGAGGATTTCAAGCAGCTTCCAGGGCTGCTATGGCCAGAACATATCTATTCTGCTATGGCCAGAAATGCTACAGCTGAGCATTTCAGAACGAACAAGGCATCGAAATTTCCCAAAAAAATACCTTGTGTGGCAAAAAGAGTAAATCTTTCGTCACTACAGGCACAATCAACAAGGAGATCTATCAGAAAGAGTGTCTGCAGAAGCGATTGCTACCCTTCATCAAAAGTCACAAAGAAAAACCTTTGTTCTGGCCCGATTTGGCATCATGCCACTATGCTAAAACTGTGATGGAGTGGTACCAAGCAAATCAAGTGAACATTGTACCAAAAACCTCAAACCCGTCAAATACGACCAATCGAGAGATATTGGGCTCTGATGAAGCGGAAGCTTTCTGAAAAGAAGCAAGGAATCAAAGACATCAAACACTTCCAGCAAATTTGGACAAAGACGGCTTCTACAATTTCTGAAGAGGCTGTTCAAACTCTAATGGACGGAGTTAAGCGCAAAGTTCGAAAATGTTATGCAAATACCGAATAACTATGTTTTGTCTTCACGAATTGTTAAAACACATCCCATGAATCTGAAATAAACCACTACGACGGAAATATAATGCGAAATTTATGTTTTATTCATGTTTTGAGGTGTCCGGATTATTGCGGATGCAGACCTTAGCACGTGGAATCCTTAGTTACTATTGTGAGGTTCTTGATTCTCACTAACACATTGACGAAGAGGTCTTTCAGGGGCGTTAATAATTAACTGTGACAGCTATTTTTGATAATCGGTGTCACCTGTGAGGAGCATTCCAGCAAACATAGCGTATGCGGCCACCGGCTTAACTCAAGTGGTTCGATATTTAGCAAACAGTTACGCCCCAAGTACTGTGGCAAGGTTCGTAGGATCAACACCGACAAACCGACATGAAACTCAATCTTCACTATTGATCAAGAATCCATAACGACCGATTCAAATGTACAGCGATTCTATCTGTCAAAACCTATAGAATCATTTTATCTAGATCTAATTAATGTGTCCAGAATTGCTCAGACAAGAACCTTCTTATTAAGTTCCCAAGCGGGTTTGTGGCTTCAATAAACGTGCTCAGCGAACACGAAGATAGATGTCAGTATTATTATTTGAACAGAAATATTAAGACATTTTCTATTGTCATTCATGTCGGTTTGTCGGTGGGATCAAGCCATCAGACGAAACGAAGAGCGTATCTTACGAACTTTCGTTGAACGGCTTCAAATCTGGTGATCTAGGTGGCCTGAAAGGAGCACCATACAACAGCACATGATTCTAATATTGATCGCACAAGTGAGCAGTAAAGTGATCTAAAGTATTGTGGATCACGGAAGTCGGCGGCTTTTTCAAACATGAAGCCCAGTTAATGATCAACTCTGGCGTCAATCTAGTCGTAGTAAAGTCTGAATGTCACTCCGCCCTCCAGGACAACCCCGAGATCCTTGATGTGCTGAATGCGAGCAAGCGAACACCTGGAAAGAACATAATTGAAGATGATTGGTCCGTTTTTTCGATGATATGAAATAATGTTGCATTTTTTGTACTCAAGCCCATCAGATTTCTTGTTCACCAGTTCGAACAAATAGGCAACATATTCCCCCACTTATGTTGGCGAGGCGGTTAAATCGCGAATAATTTGTCTAAAATGTTGGGCAAACAGGTTGTATTGAATTATATTTCATCTATTATATAAAATAAAAAGTTTATATATTTCTCGAGAAATGGTAAATGTGGGAAAATGTTTTTCAGGAAACGGTACACTCGGAGTTAAATTTTTGTTTAACCTAAACCTAAAGCTTACAGTTGCTTCAACAGCATCCTTACTGTTGGTTTAAATAGGCCGAAATCGGCTCTTAAGCGGTATGTATGCAACACCCTTACTGTTGACAAAATCGGTTCAAATCGACTCTCATGCGTCATTTAAACCATACCTGGTTTTCCAAATGCAAAATACCTATCACACTTTATGAGTGAGCCTAACAGCATCCATATCCATAAAAGATCTATTTTAGCCCTCGACGGTTTGAATAACCTTGTCTTCTCAACCAGAAACCACCATCACACTTTGAGAGTTGCTTCAACAGCATCCTTATTAATGGTATAAATCGGTTTTCAAGCATTATTGAAGCCTTTTGTTCACAACGTAAAACCACGATCATACTTTGTGAGTGAGCTCAATAGTATCCTTACTGTTGGTTCAATGCGGTTATTAAGCGTGATTAAAAATCTTATTTTTCAGTTGAAAAAAAAAAAACTAACATCACACTTTGTGAGTGGCTCCAATAGCATTCTTAATTTAATATTTGAATATGTAACTCCTTAAATCACTTAACAGCGAAAAGAAATATAAAAACAAAGATAAACAAGAATTCAGCGTATCGTTTACCAAAACGAAACCTGCTGCCAACCCAACCCTTTTATCCCAGTGATTTCTCATGCAAATGCAGAAGATTCCTCAGCTTATATCAAAGCGAGTATCACGCCAACACATTCCTACCCTTTTCTCATTTGACCTGCGGGCGGGCGGGGCCAGCGGGGCCAGTGCCGGAATTCCCTTAATGTAGGATCACCTATCTTTACACATTGAGGATGTATGTTAGTCCCAAGCGTTATATGTTGGTTCTCTGTGTAATTTCGGCTGATTTGGCAGCAACAGGATAGCAACCTTGGGCGGTCAATCATGGTTATGCTCATGCCCATGCGATTACTCATGGCTAATTTTTATTTCTCTCATGGGTGCATAAACTCATGCATAAGGCTTGAGGATATGAGTTTTTCCGATCATCCAGAGATATTTCATAATTTAAATAATTAATCCCTCACCCTATAGGATTTCTCCGGATTGTGTATGTTAAAGAGCGTGTTGAAAGTATAGAGCAAATAAAAGAAAAATGCACATTATTTATGGATGTTGGACGATGCAACGTCTGAAAACAGTATACTTGAGATGAACTTTGTGTTTGAAAAGATTGTTTGAAACATCAACAATTCCGGTTCGTGTTTAAAGTACTGGGTAATCAGTTGGTAAATAGAACCAATCATCGGTCTAGTTGAATACACTAATATGACGAGTCATTGCTGTAAAATTTAGAAATCCCCCTAAAGCTCATTTGAAATCGTAAAAACAATGACCTGAAACCCATCGCGAGTGATGCTGCTTTCTAACCAAATAGACGAGTAACAGTGATTTCCCGGATTCACCCTTTTGAACGCGTGAGAACCGTAGAGTGGCGCTCGTCAAACGGAATAGATATTCAAAACTGCCTATCACGTGGTCCGCCTGCCTCTGCTGATGATGATTAATCTAGCCAGTGCTGCATCGAATGCACACAATGTTTCTCATGCACCGGCTCGATCATCAGCCCCGGCAATCTCAGGAAGTCCGTAGCTCCTCAATTGCGATCATTCTGGTGTCTTATACAAACATACGAAGACGAGAGGACAACGGTCACTCATAGAGCAATAGATCTCCCTTTAAAATGCTTTCACTGACATGATTGGGAATGATTTCCAGAGTATGAATAGCCTCCCCGTCGTTCATTGTTATATCACTTTTTAACTACTCATTTTTCAAGCTCCATTCTCAACTGATGCAAAGCAATTGATTATCACTTTGTAACGACTGACAATTACGCTTAAACGGCTGTACCCGGCCAGTGTCCGTGTCAATATGTTTAATTAGCAGGTACTCTCAGCTCACACTTGCACATCCGGACAATGTATTGCATCTCGGTTGATCTTGGGGTTAAAAATTCTAATTCCAAAGACCGGGAATTCTCAGTCACACCCAGCGCCCTCCAAAGCCAGCGCTAATTATTGCTTGCTCATTTAATGGCACAGTGGTGATAAACGACGGGTCTCGGTGGAGATTTTTCCGCGCGGGAAAATTCAAGACGCTGGCTGTGCGCTGCTGCTACTGCTGCTGCTGTAAACATGTCTGTCAGGGTGATTCAAAGAATCGATTCAGCTCAACTCAACTGATTTCAAATCAGGTCCTAATACTTCTTCTTAATTTTCTTAAAATTCAGTTTCAGTTTTGTCGAATACCACTTTTCAATTACACATCGGTGTAATTAGATATTAATTAATTAGCGAGATGATGTTCTTGAGGAAAGTTCCGTCAACTACTCAGCAGGCAACATTTGTGTGTCTGGTGTGAACGGTGTAAAGCATTGAGCCCAAAAGCAAGGCTACTATGTCGTTTTACATGCAAGCAGTGTTGCCGAGATAGCTCAATTGTCATTACATTGGACAATTAGAAGGATGAATACAAAAAGGAATTCCATGTGACACTTCAAAGGACCAGTGAAGCTCGAAATGAGATCAAATTTTGGGAGAAGTTTCAGAACCTGACTTGGAATCGATTGAGTGGGGTGCAGCTGAAACAATTCTTTGAGCCACCCTAATGTTAGTATTGCGTTCACACTTCCGTTTGACCGCATCGGTCACCAAATGACGGAGCGTTTATCACTTGGCGGAGCGGGAAACGATAATGATGGGTTGTGATACGTAGCTTATCTGTAGATTAGCGCGATTTGACCTTTGGAATGTGAAATGACAACTTCATTCGGCTTCGTCTTCAATAGCTACGGTGTGATATGGCATGAAGTATGAATGCATTAGAGATGGAATATATTTTATGGGTAAGACCATCGACATTGGTGCCAATTTTTATGGTATGCAGCAAAAAACGCAAGTTATGCGTATAAGTTCTAATTACCTCGGGGTATCATCGTGAAAAAATACATATGTTATTTTTACAATATTTTTTTTTTAAATTCGCACGTCCAGCTAAAAACTGCTAAAATTTATATTTCACTCTTGTTCTATACACTGATAGGCCATATAAAGCCAAGTACCATGTATATTTAGAGCATAGTTACTTTATCAGCAGTTGAGTTACTGCTTCTTTTGAAATATTGCATTGCATTTTGAAAAAAATATATACAGTGCTGAACAAAATAAATCATACAACACATTGATATTTCCTTCGATATCTCAGCTGATTCTTCAGGGCATAGGGATAGGCTAAAGTGACCAGATTGCTCTCGCTTCAACGCGGGACATATTATTAATTTATAGAAGCGGAAAGAAGGGTTGGTTTGGAGGATGAGGGGTGTGTGTTTCTTAAATAGATATTTCGAGGAATTATAAAAGTACATGGTCAACATAGTTTTTCACAGGTTTTATTTACATCCATTTATCCTTCCTTAAGAATCACAAATGTAATTCAATGCTGTACGTGTAAAACAGACTTTTCTGCGCTGTGTACCTTACGTAGGAATGAAACATCTTTGGCAAAATTTTTGCTGAATTCCTCGCATGTGTCCTGAAAATTAAACCCAACCTGCAACAACGCTTTCAGTGTATCGACGCTCAACTAAGATTTTTCCGTGGTCTAAACTTTGTTAACGACTGAAAATACCCTCTCCGTTACAGCATTTGTACCAGGCAAACATAACGCAAATTCTACAACTTTTTTTAAGTTTTGAAACGGAATGTTATTCACTTCAAAATGTTTAAAGATCTCAATCCACCTATCCTCGATTTCATAGGATACTTCCTCGAATAGCTCAGCTTCTTTTTTGTCGGCATCAACCGATTTGCCAGGATCATCAAATTTACGGACATATGCGAAGCACGTTTGTACTGCCTGCCAATCAATTGTGGTTTTAAGGTTCGCCCACTTATAACAAATAACCTCGTTAAACTGAGAAACTCGAGCCTCAAGATAGTCAATACATTTCTGATAGAAATTAATCATATTCGACTTGTACAATGTTGACTTGGGCCAGCCGTTTTCCTCCAGATTTTTCAACTGACTTCGGACACTTAGTGGTAAAAACTGATTACTGATTCTCTCACGAAGTTTGAACTTCGGGTCATCAAGTTCAGCTGCAACCTCTGTAAGTGTGATGTTGTCACCTTCAATTTTTTTCACCGTATTGTCAAATACCGACGCCTGACTATGCATGAAATACAACTACATTTCAGAGCTCTCATCTTCAAAAAATTCGGGAAGAAATCTTGGACTGTGATCGATCGACAAAAAGTAAGATTTCAGTGGTGATAACAGTTTAAACACTCGTTCAATAGCTGGAATCAAAGCTAGCCAACGAGTCTTACTGTAGCCCAAAATCCTGATGTATTTTACTTCTGCTTCCTCGCAAAAACCTTTCAGTTTCTCGAACCTGACCGTAAAAATATAGAAATGACTGTAGATCTTAACAATAATACCCTCAATATCCACAGGAAGTTGATCTGCCGCCGCCTGAATTGTGTTGTGAACGATATGTGCAGCGCATCCTACACTCAAAATCGGTCTCTGTAGCTGATCCTTTAGCTTGCAATAAACGTTGTTCGTACCCTTTCTATGGAGACCACCAAAATTTGTGTTGGCGTTGTCTGCACCTGAATTCCACGTTCCACGACACGTCAAAATATCTAGTTACAGAGGGGAACAACTTTGTTTCCTTGTGATTTGAAGCGTCGGAGAAGATTTTTAGAAAATTGATGTAGTCCATACATGTTGAAATCTGATCAACATAATATGGAGCCAGGACATTTTTAGCAATCGCTTCTGTTTTGGTGCGACCGCAAGAGAATTTTGGCTCGAAAAGCGCACGAACAAGCTTAGATGTGCAATCCATTGATCGAAATGACTGACTGTGCTTGACGGTGTGATAGGTAAAAACAACCTCAGCATGAGCAAGCTGCTGTTTCTTAAAACCGAATTCTCCTTTTCGAAAAAAGTTGCTTACTTTTGACGATGTGGCAGCCGCTCCTGGGGCGCGCTTATGTTTCTCCGTTGCCGTGTGCCTTTCAACATCGGTTTTACCTCTTGATCCGATAGAAAACTCGCTGCTGCAGGTTTGACAGTAAACGCTGCCGAGGGTCTTCGCCTTTTTCAGGAAAGGAAATTCCCTGTTCAGGTCGTCCGAAAACAAGCGCTGGCGTTTTTTCGACATGGTTGAAATCACTGAGAGATTGCCTACAGAACCGCATTCTAAACAAAATATCACAATATCAAGTTTTATGTACATACCTGGCACAATCAATAACAATTTCTCAAGTTTTCCTTGCTGAATTCGTAATATCGCACTGAAATTACTTAAACTGTTGCCACAGTCTTGCTGCACTTGATGCAAACAAGGATAACTTTTGACAGATTTGCGCCGGTTGAAAAATTAAACACACTGACTAATCATCCTCACGAGCTTTTTTTCACAAACACATCGCTTATGCAGGTTGAAAAAAGACAACTGCTGTTTCAACTCACGAAGAATAGGAAGATGGATTTCTTGATGACACGATAGTGTTCGTGAGGTCAATCCATGACAGTAGCTGTCAAACGCATAAAGAGATGTCACAAGTTTTTGAAAATATAAAAAAGATGTGAACAGTGCTTTGAACTAACATTGCTTATGTTGAAGCTTTGACATGACCTTGATAAAGCGAACGGTTATGCCTTTGACTTTGTTCATCAACTTTTAATACTTTGTGTGTCACTTTTCCTGAATCGTCGTTTCTTCGAGACACGTACCAAAGGTACTTAACTTTTGTACGTGTCTCGAAGAAACGACGTTTCACTTCTTTAGAAAATAAACATCCGAAACATCACAATCATTTCTGTTCTCCAGTCGGTGTTGTTTTTTTGGCAGGATTATTTTCTATTATTCGGTGGCTTTCCATTGTGCTGAAAGTTTCAGAGCGTCACACATTGAGAAGTACAGTGTGCCCTTTAAAAGTAAAGTAGGCTGTCATTTTATTAACGTCTTGCTAGCTTTCGGATATTTTTTGAGTGCTGAAAATTTCGGAGTGTTTTTATAATTTCTGTTTTTAAATGATTAAATCTTTTGCTAGAAGTCTAGATCTCGAGTGTGTTTATGCTTCTATATATTCTCTAAGAAGGGTAAACAAATCCACCATTTAACATTGAGGAAGAATTACAACATATCGTCAGCATTTTATTCATCAAGTACGAATATGAGCTCCACAGCTTTGAAAATAACAGTCGATGTAAATACGTTCAATTGATAATTTGTTCTGGGACTCATTCGTTTTGACAAAACCAGTGAGCCAAGATTATCGGGGTACATTGACTTTACTCTGAAGCTGTCAAGTTGTTACCGGGTTGGAATTCGTGGATTAAGTGTCCGGATATTAATGCAGCTCGGGATAACAAAATGTTTGCGTATTAAAATAAGGAAGATATAGGGCTATGGGATGTAATGTTAGCCTAGCTCCTACATTCGGCCTTTGTACCAAATATGTCAGTAATTCAGGGGTAACAAAAATTTTTTCTTAAGATGACCGATATAGTTCGAAGAAATTCAGACATTATTCATCAATTTACTGTTGTTCACTTCCATGTAATTTTCGAGTTTCTTAACTTTTTAGACATCAAGATTTCACTGGTTAAGCTGAACAGATTTTCTCCGTGATTTTCGAATCGTCTAAATTTGGCTAAATTGAACCGACAAACCGAATAATGCAGCCTAGATGTACAGACAATAGTCACACGTTATTAACTAACTGTTTGCATAGATAAAATAACAATGATTTAACAAGAAAACAATATATTTTTTTCTTCCCAACTATGGCCTGTTGTACGGATAACTTTGTAAAACTATTGTTATTGGTAAAATTTTGAATGAAAATCAATGATTTTCATTTGCATTTTTTTTCCAAATGGCTCATCTTAACTCAAACCAAAGGATTAAAATCAGTACAAGGTGAATTATTATGTTTCAATTATCGGACGGCCAATAAATCATATATAATTTTTTTTAAGTGTTTTAAGGCAGTTTTAGTTTAGGTTGTTTTGTGAAATTTAATGTTGGGTAAAGTAAATACAGCTGGCAATGCCTTAAATCGTAAAATCGGGAAATGAAACCTTACGAAGACTGCATTTAATAACAAATCGATCGAATGGGACGAAGTTGCATCCATGAATAGACTGAATTTGGTGCTCATAGACCGACAATACATCCATATCCCTCGAATGTTTCCTACTTTATAAAATGAGTTGTGTAGCTATTCGTGATACATACTACCAAATGTCTTATATTAAAAGTATCTAAGCAAGTGTATAACTAGCTAAATATCGCCTACAGCTAAAATACTTTATGATCTATAGTAAAACATGTAATCAATCGTTGCATAGTAGGCTTAGTCAAGGGAAACATACCCTACCCATATTAATCGTATCACTTTGAAATTAATCCTTCTCGATATCAAAGGATTGACGTGCAATAGGATTGGTTTGTAATGTTTACATTTGTTATTAAACTTAAGAAAACATTATTATAAAAAAAAACAATACACACCCGATTTCTCTATTCAGCGTAGGAGTAATAAGATCGATATGGTAACAGTTACCCTACGAGCATAAATTAAAAAATGACGATGGCTTGAACTAGAAAATGAGAATAATGATTAGCAATTTCCATTTAATTCCAACTACCTTTATTGCGTATCTTGACAGATACGCGTATTTCGTCTACAATGTGCAGACTTCTTCAGTGTCGTGTACCTAAACTCGACTGTACACGACATCTGTCAAGATAAGCAATAAAGATAGTTGGAATTAAATGGAAATTACTAATCATTCTTCTCATTTTCTAGTTACAGGTATTCCACTAAACAGCTCACACTCTCCAGGATTCATGATGGCTTAAAATGTTGTTGAAACGTTGATAATTTTTTTTCGAATTGTTCGACTGTCACCAATTTTTGAGTGATGTTCTTCAAAACAACCGTTCATGACGAACCCCATGATATAACATGTCTCCTTTACATAATTGCTGGTACGAATTGAGAATCGCTCAGCAGCTTTGGCCGGTTCTTAGTCGGCAACACAACAACAACAACAAAGCCAACGAATACGCAAGTCCGACTGGCTCCATTCATCAGTGCAATGTGCTTATTCTTACTCGGTCGTTTATTTTCCCCATCCTCACAACAGAGCAATAATATTACAAAAGCGAGCAACGCAAAACAGTTGTTCTGCAATTTCCCTTCGAGGAAGAAAACAGATACAGATTCATTCAGTGCATCGGCGACCGGAGAGTGCCCGCCAATTCATTGGCCGAGGTCAAGATCAAGTCAATTTACGTTGCACAGTAGCGTGTTTCAAAGCGTACCTCTGCGTTTGCAATGCATTTTGTGGTTGATGTTGGGAATTCCGATGCGTCAGAGTGATCGCAAGATCCGCTAGCGCTACCATCGTTCGATTAGTCAACCAATCCGATGATTTATGCATTAGAATTGATACCTACAAGGGGAAAATAATTATTGTAGAGCTGCAAAACAATTGCCATCAATCAATTAGCACTAGGTTATTATTAAATATCTGGTAAAGTGGTTAAATGGCAGGACCTGCGTCATACAGTTGCTCGTCAGCTTATAGAACGTTCATCACCCTACTGGTGCAGTTCTCGTCCATGCTGGTCGTCCTGAAAGTTTGATAACGGCTTGCACTTATGTCCATTGATTGACGTGTGCACCATACACAATGTAGACTTCAGGGCATTGTTTGCTAGAGCGGAGGCTCCCTGTCACTCCATGGGTCATTTGTTCAAGTGTTGTTAGCCCTTCACGGGACTTGTTTTGTAAACTTCAAATGGTGCATCACATCTGCACGATGACGGTGATGGCGGTGGGAAGACCCGCAGTGGCAGCACCAACAGCAGCAGCTCAGTTTCTAGTTCTGTGTGATGTTTTAGTTTCAACTGAGCGAAAAATTAGTTCACTACTCTGCACGATTATCGCCTCTGGTGATAAGGCTTTCGCTTCGGCTGGCAAAGTCCTCATTTTGGCATTGTTCCTGTTCCCTGTTGAAAGGAGACCGGCTCAATGTGATAGTTGGGTTGGAAGAGTCATAGATGCTTGGTGACCGGGTTTTTTGTTTAGAGTGAAGGAGGATTTTAGTTCGGATTTCATTGTTTGATGATAACTCACGATGGAACTAAAGTTTTCTTGGTTAATTGTACGGTATGATCGAAAGTATTTTCAAGGAAAAACACTGATAAGGACTAATTTTATGAATAAGACGATAGATGTCACAAATCTTGAGCCGGCGTTATTTTTTAATCCAAGATGTCGAGCATCGGATTAAGACAAATCATCGAATGCTCTTCACAGTAAAGAAAAATATTGAAAAGTCCTAGAAAGCTTAATGTGAGATTAAACATCATAGTATTTAAAACTGAAATTGATAATAACTTTCAAGCTATTTTTCAAACTGTATAGAATTGGTCAGTATCGTCATTATCGTCGATTTTCTTATCATTTTATCACCAATTACTATGCTTAGACAGCTCGAAAAACCATTAACGAGCGCCATATACGACGTTTAACCTCACTTTTACGTTAACTGGATTCCTCCATAGAATTTTAACCGACGCGTAAAATTTCCCCTCGGCCGATTGCAAGCCCAACCAAGCGAAAATCAGTTTGAATTTATTTGAAATATCCCTGAATGTATGCCAAATCTACACTCTATATAGGTAAGGTCTGTATCCGCAATAATCCGGACACCTCAAAACATTAATAAAACATAAATTTCGCATTATATTTCCGTCGTAGTTGTTTATTTCAGATTCGTGGGATGTGTTTTAACAATTCGTGAAGACAAAACATAGCTATTCGGTATTTGCATAAAATTTTCTAACTTTGTGCTTAACTCCGTCCATTAGGGTTTGTACAGACCCTTCAGAAATCGTAGAAGCCGTCTTTGTCCAAATTTGCTGGAAGTGTTTGATGTCTTTGATTCCTTGCTTCTTTCCAGAAAGCTTCCGCTTCATCAGAGCCCAATATCTCTCGATTGGTCGTAGCTCTGGGAAATTTGGCGGGTTTGAGGTTTTTGGTACAAGGTTCACTTGATTTGCTTAGTACCACTCCATCACAGTTTTAGCATAGTGGCATGATGCCAAATCGGGCCAGAACAAAGGTTTTTCTTTGTGACTTTTGATGAAGGGTAGCAATCGCTTCTGCAGACACTCTTTTTGATAGATCTCCTTGTTGATTGTGCCTGTAGTGACGAAAGATTTACTCTTTTTGCCACACGTCCAAATTGCTTGCCACACAAGGTATTTTTTGGGAAATTTCGATGCCTTCTTCGTTCTGAAATGCTCAGCTGTAGCATTTCTGGCCATAGCAGAATAAAAAGCCAGCCCTGGACGCTGCTTGAAATCCTCCAGGGCATAAGTTTCATCGTCCATAACAACGCATGAAAACTTCGTCAAATATTCGCAGTACAAACGTCGAGCCCGTGATTTTGCTGCGAAGTTCTGTTAGTCGTTGTGATTTGGAACTGTTTTAACTTTATACGACATAAGTCCCACATGTTGTTTTGATTTTTGATAGCATCACATGGAACTTTCACATGAGACGTTGCAGCAATATATTGAATTTTGTTTGATGAAATCTTGCAATTTTGATATAAACAACTGATCTGCTATTGAGTCATGGGTCAATACTTCAGATATTATGCTAAAGCTTTTGTTTTCCAATTTTTTGTCTTTTATGTTATAAACTTCAAAATTTTGGTAATAAACATGATCAACCTGATTTAATTTAAACTTAAGCCCTTTTCAAGTGGCAGTCTAGATAAATTTGGAAAAAAACAAAGTATGCATAGTTGCTTGAAAAAACATAGTCACCCACAAAGTTTCATTGGATTCTGAGAGGGTAATGCCAAACACTGGAGGAGTTGGCGTGAAATTCGTCTATAATACATATTTATTGAATAACCAAGAACATATTTTAGCATATTTCGGTGAAATGAAATTACTTACAAATCAATCGAAAAAGTACAATACTTTCCAGTCATATTTTTCTCTCGTCTGCACTAAACATAATAATGTTTATTAATTTATTAAACTATCAATATAGCTCTGGCTAAACGATCTGATAAGCATCGTTAGTACGTGAAGAAAGCAAGTGAGGGGAAATAATGGATAAAAAAATAGAGCGCATAGTGTGAGAATAAATAACAAATAGAAACATTACGATAGTAGAAGGTGGTCTTCTACACACTATCAAAAAGACTTGGAAATTTAGGTGCCCTGAGACCGCCACATCCAAGCGTCCTCGGTGGCGTTGGTTTAAAGAGTTGAAAAAATCAATTCGATTCAACAACTTAAGTTTCGTCGAGTTTCATTTTACATGACTCGAGTAATTCATGTTAAGGGCTTAAAAGCCATTTGTAAACAATGACTTTGCAGGTCGATCTGGTTATCAGCATCTGGTAGAAGATTATAATAATGATGCTTATATATTGATATATATATATATATATATATATATATATATATATATATATATATATATATATATATATATATATATATATATATATATATATATATATATATATATATATATATATATATATATATATATATATATATATATATATATATATATATATATATATATATATATATATATATGCATATATATATATATATATACATACACAGCGATTCCACGGGAAAAGAATAGAGTTGAAAAAAAAAGTTGTCGGATTTTGCTCAAAATCGCTTGGTATGTTCTTCATCGAAAATAATAAGACCCGTATTTTTTATTTTTTTAATAGGATGACCATGTTCGATATTGGTTTACCAGAAAAATCGACATTTTTCAAAAAAAATTATTTAAAAAAAATCATAACTTCTGAATCACTCGGTTGATTTGCAATGTCTTTCTTTGAATAGACAGCTCATTATTTCTAGTTTTTATTAAAAATATTGATTAAAACAATTAATGTACTTAAATTTGCTAAAATGGTCAAAGTATTTGTTTTTTATGATTTTCGAAATGTTGGACCACAACGACTATTTATTTTTATATATATCTTTTTTATCAAAATTCAAACATTTTTACATAACATATCAAAAAATCTCAAATGTTCATCGCGCTGTTTTTGAGTTAAATTTTTTTGAAAATTTCAAGTTTTTTGCCCATACACACATGGAATGAGCATCATTTTCCAAATTTGGCAACAAGCGCTGTCTGAGAGAATCTTGGGAGGTCGGAATTGGCCACAGGGTCGGGATTGGACCAGGCTCCGCTATATTAAGGAATTGGAGCTCAAATCTCAAAGCTTTAGACTACAAGCAAGGGTTTTCTCAGATTACCTTCAATTAAAACTCAGCATTTAATTCGATTATTTAATGATTTTGATTTTGTATAATTCATCAAAAAAAAATATTTTGCATTTGCACATTACATAGCAAAATTCTTACAATTTAACGCACTTTTCTTCATCTGAAAACGAAAACCGTTTCACGATAATGTAATTTTCACTTTGTGGCTTAAAGAAATGAAACGATTGTGTCCCAGAGATTTGTTTTACACGAGTATAACGGTTCTTTATTTTCTTTTCCATTGCATTGTAATCTTTTTCCGTGAAAAACTCGTAATATATTTTGGAATCTACTTTAGAAACAGCCCAAGACTAAAGTTCGTATGCAGTTGTAATATGATGGCCTTGTAAACTTGCTTTTGAAGCGTTTCGCTTTAGAACACCTCCTAAATATGACAAAAGGATGGATTGTGCATTGAGCGTTTGCCCAATGAAAACCTTGTATAGCGTCCTGAATAACAAAAGAGTAATTTTCAGAGAAGTCAGCAATTATAATGCAGTCAGTTGGTTCCAAATTAATTTTTAGTTGTTTTAAGTAGTTACCTTGTTGCTCTGCAATAAAATTATGCGGAGATAATTCGCTTAATTTTTCTAAAAATGTTTCCACAAACTCTTCTGCATCCATTCGCATTGAATTTAGATGACAACGATCTGTTTGCTTCCATTGCTTAAATTCTAAGGAATCGATATTTTCAAGAAAATTCATCAGGTCATTCTCCAGTGTCTGCGTACCCAGGCAATGATCACAGGCTTTCAACCAACATTTCTCTGTAGGATTTTCACATAGTATTTTAAAAAACAAGTCATGATACATTTTTAAATGGTTAGGAATAAGTTTCTTATCCTTAAGGATTTTAAACATTAATTTAACATTCTGATGATAAATGCATACGCAGACAGTATGCGTTCCACTTGAACCAGCCAGAATACAATTTTTTGGGTGGCTGCTGGAAAACATTGAAAATCCAATTTTAAAAGTAGGATATTGCTCTTTGAAAATCAAATAAATTTCACGAAGGTTACATAAAAGTAACCTGCGCTGAACATGCACTTCTGCCATATTTTCAATAACGAAATCCCTTTTCCCAGGACATGCTCTGCTTATCTCGTCACTATTATAAAAGTCCCTAACTACAGTTAGAGTATCATCGCTCAAAGATAACAATTTTACTCTGGTCTCCGGTGTGCTCATAAAACCTTTTTCAATCTGTAATTCCTTTGCACGTTGAGCAGTTCGTTGCGAAACACCGAATTCTTGCATAATTTTGTATGCAGTCCAGGATTTGGGGAGAGAAGTTAGAACCCTATATCGATCGTTTCTGTCAGATGTTTCATCAAATTTTGCCTTCATCTGTTGAAGAATTTCCTGTCCGTCTCCGGGTTTCTGGGCAGCAGCGCTACCAATTGATTCAGCACTCGTTGATTCCAAAGAAAACAAAGATTCTGAAAACAAGATGGAAAAATATCACAATTAGTTAGGAACATTTTTATTTGTATAATGTAATACAGATTGTATTCGATTATTTAAAAGTATGATAGGCAACTGCTCTACAAATTGAGCTACCAGGTCGGATTAGGTAAGATTATACGGAACTGATATTTTTAAAAAATTTCTGAATAATCGAGTACAACTTGTATAACGTAGCAAATCATGACGTCTGAATAAACAAAAAGAAGAGATTATTCTACTTACCAACACTAGGAACAGCGTCAATTTCCGATGATCTAGCGGCATTGGGATCGATTATTTCGAAACCACCATTATTGATGTTTGCTGGTGCGGCGAAATTGTTCACTCTAGATGGTCCGGCCACGGCGAAATTAGTGGTGGCTGATGGTCCGGCAACGGCGAGATCATCAAGTTTCGATGGTTCAGAAACGGTGAGTTCTTGATTTCCACATTCTAGATTAACTGCACTTGGAGTTGCTGGCTCGTTTTCTTTCTTGATAAAGCGATAAAGTCTGAAATAGCAGGTATTACAAATGTAGGAACAGCTTTTATCCAATTTTATTCTCCTTTCCGCTGCATAACCATATAGTTTAGGAGTAACTTTCTTGTAACTATTACTCCAAACATGGCAATTTGAGCATTCGTGCTTCATTGTATTAAACGTTTAAAATTAACACTTCATTTGATCACTTTTTAAAAATAAAAAATAAAACATTGAAACACTTTTCTCAAATTTTTGCTAGTACACGCGAGCCAATTCCTTTTAATTCTACTGGAAGCTTACTTACAGACTTCGAGTGCTCGACTTGAAGGAAACATCACAGTAGGTCTAGTATTTATAGTAGGTTTGTTGGTACCGCAGTGTGTGAGGTAGGGGAGATATTTGAGTGTGTTTATATGTTTGTTTGTTACCTAAAATGTTGTTTGATACCAACAAGGTTATTCATTAATACTTCATTTGAAGGTAGTCAAATTGGTGTTGTGTTGTCTAGTTAGTTGTTTTTGTGATGAAGGTATAAATTTAAACAGCCACGAATATCCGTTTCCTTGACCCTTGCTAAGCAAGTTTTTGGGATTTTGTTTGTGGATTGCTATGCTTTCCGCTACATTTAGTTTCGTTGAATATATGTTCAGCTACTTTTGATTAAAAATAAAATAACTACAATAAAATAATTGCCTCAGTTATTTTGAATTGATGGAAAATGATGCTCATTCCATGTGTGTATGGGAAAAAAAACTTGAAATTTTCAAAAAAATATAGCTCAAAAACGGCTAGATGAACATTTAAGATTTTTTGATATGTTATGTAAAAATGATTGAATTTTGATAAAAAAAAAAATATAAAAATAAATAGTCGTTCTGGTCCAATATTTCTAAAATCATAAAAAACAAATACTTTGACCATTTTAGCAAATTTAGGTACATTAATTATTTTAATCAATATTTTTAATAAAAATTAAAATTAATGAGCTTTCTATTCATAGAAAGACATTGCCAAGATCCAGTGGTTCAGAAGTTATGGTTTTTTTTAAATAAAATTTTTTGAAAAATGTCGATTTTTCTGAAAATCCTATATCGAACATGGTCATCCTAATAAAAAAATAAAAAAATACGGGTCTTATTATTTTCGATGAAGAACATACCAAGCGATTTTGAGCAAAATCGGACAACTTTTTTTTCAACTCTATTCTTTTCCCGTGGAATCGCTGTATATATACACTGATAGGCAAAATAAAGTGCCCACCTCTTCGCTGTCACTCTTTTTTTTTTCTACACAAATTGTTTTTTTTTTTCTTTAAGTAAAACTCCTTTTTTTTCAGTATTCCATGAGTGAAACTTAAAAAGAATATAAAAAATAAGATAATAAAAAAAATACAGTGTGTTAACTTTAATTTGAACCAAGTAAATGAGCGAAATTGAAAAAACGATGAGGTGGGCACTTTATTTTGCCTATCAGTATATATATATATATATATATATATATATATATATATATATATATATATATATATATATATATATATATATATATATATATATATATATATATATATATATATATATATATATATATATATATATATATATATATATATATATGTGATTATTACGATGAGCGCTTTCCATTCTGCTTATTGCTTCGTGTTTTCCTCGAGAAGATTTGGAGCCATTTAAAAGGATCTAAAGCTAGGACTTTTTTTTTTTTTTTTTTTTTTTTTAACTCTTTATTTATTCAAAATTTTACATTATTTTACATTCATATATTAACCTAGGTGATCCTGCTAAGTAATTAACATTTCAACCTTATATGCTATCATTTATATCTAATTGTGTTAATATTATTTTTACTTTGTCTATTCAGTATTTTTAACAGGGTTCCTTTTGCCTGCGTGTAAGAATAATATCTAAAGCTAGGACTATTCTATGCAAGTAAATGATTAACTTTCAACCGTTTGAAGAAAATGGAGTATTATTTTAACCTTCTTAGAGGAGCTGCTGGGCATTCTGTTCAACTCTTTCCTTTAACTATAGAAATTATGTTTTCCTTTGAAGGCTCTTCTTGGAGATTATTGCGTAGAGAAACATACATAGAGCCTGTCGAAAAAAAAATCGCAGGAAACTGACGTGTTTTGTTTTTAATGCATCCTTTTCGCGAAAAATAAAATCAAAAATATATTCGTAATTCAACCTAATCGAACAGTGAAATCATAAGATCTCCACGTGTTTTGTGTAAGATGTAGTGAATACAATCGATTCCCTCCTGAAATTTGTGATGGTCGGTAGTTTTTCCCCGTGTTTTTTTTTTTTTTTTTTTGTTTTTGGCCACCCGCACCCGGAGGAAGAGGTAATATCAGCTTAATTGTGTTTGTTAGTGCGGTTAATATTGTGCCACGCGGAGAAAAATGATTAAATTAGAGTATTTATGATTATAAGCAGTTTAGAAGTCGATATAGAGTCGCCTCATAGCGGCGGATTTTTATTATTGACAGAGTGTGGAGAGAGAAAAAAGAAAGCCAGTGCAAAGTAGCAAACGGCCATTTGCTGGTCACAAGCAAAGAACGAAGCTAACGCGCACTCCGTTCGTGAGTGACTCCATATAATTTCAGATGTACAGATGGAGAGCAGTGAAGTTGTTTTTTCTTTCATTGCACAATGATTGTGATTTTGAAGTAATTTTTTTTCTCAGAAGTGCTTTTTTTACCTGTGATTTTCGTTGTATTGCATCTGTGCGCGAAGTACTAATTGAATTCGGGCTATTCCATTCGAAAAGGATGATGTGAAAATATTTGCCGAATAACGGAGTGTAGAGACATAAAAGCCTCCTTAAGCATCACAGGGAAGCCTTCCAAATGAAGACTGTATATCAGCAACACATTCCGGTGAGGTCTATCTGATTATACTTAAATTTGAACGATACTGCTAAATACTAGCCACCCTCAAAACAGTAAAATTTGATGATAGAAGTGTATGCACAGTACCTATATCCATTTGATGTTTGTACTGTGTCTATGCGGGGCTTGTTTTAAGTGAAAGTGACATCGGAATGGACGTGAGGCATTCTGAAATGGGTCACTGGAACCCAACAGAGCCATCACCTTCCAACTCCCGGGCTAAAAGTGTTTGTCGATTCGACAACAGTTCGTTTAACTGCAAAAAATTTCTTCCATAAAAACACTGCCGGAGGGTGGGCGTTGGATTTTACATACACATGCACACACAGCATCATACATAGAGCCTGTCAATTTCATTTGGATAAGGACACTGCAACACACTTCCCGATTTGGATATGTTAAATTTCAAAACCAAGCACGTATTTAGTATTATTTGAAAATGGGATTATTGTTATATAGTTATATTGAGATAGATTACACCCATGGCCGCTTCCTAAATGACACTATCTTGTTCATTCGTAAAAATAAATAAAAAAATCGACGTTAATCCGTTGACGTTGCATTAATTTCATGCACTCGCGACAAAATAAGCGCAAAAATTAACGTTACTTAAACGCCCGTTAGATATGCAACCTGCCTAACAAAACTCTGTACACCACGTGGTGAATGCATCTGAAATTATGTGTCAGCCTTTCACGCGCGCATGCGTGTTTGTTGCTTCTGACCAGCAAATGGCCGTTTTCTACATTGCACTGGTCTCCTTTTTTTTTTCACTCTACACTCTGCCAATAATCAAAATCCGCGCTATGAGGCGATCCTATATTAAACATCAAACTGCTAATAATCATCGATTCACTCGCGACATAGTGGAAAAACACTCTAACTTAATATGTTATGTCCGGGTGTCACAATAGTACAACTAATAAACAGAATTAACCGGATGTAACTCTACTTCCGGTTGCGGCGCCAAGCACAAAAAAAAAACAAAAAAAAAACGGGGAAATATTACTGAAACACACAGCAAAAACAAAACACGTCAGTTTCAGAGCAAGGCTTGCTGCGATCTCGTATTGTAGACAAACTACCAATTATACAAAAATGGTAGTGAAATTAGTTGGATATCAATTATGTACCATCACATTCGTCAAGAATCATTAATAGACTCTCAAACCGTTCATTCGAACAGCATTGCGCAGGCGAGGTGTTATCAACCGTTACTTCACAATACCCATCTGAAAACATCGACACGCGTTCCCAACGGTACCATTCTCACTTAAGCAACGACTACCCGTCACCGCTACACAGCGGCGAACGTCATCACCGACACATACACTACATGACATTCCGTCTCTTCCAATTGGATCTGTCACGCAGCAACGAACAGTGTTAAACAATTTTGTGCATGTATTTCGCACTGCTGTACCGTGCGAATCCGTGGTATATCGTTTTTCCGACCGTGTCCGTCTGTCTGTCCGTGTGAATGGGGAAAAAGGGAGGAAAATTTATGTTTTCTGTGTGAACATCCCGTGCTACAGTGGAACAAGAAAAACTATCACGTTTGAATCCTTTCGGTGTTTTTTCGGTGACTGGTGTACATTTTAGCTGTAATCTCGTTGTGGTTCCAGACAGTGACCGTGATCTTAGTGATGTTTTGAAGGGAAACTCAGTGGAAAAGTGATCTATTTGCGTGGTTTTTTACTGACAATTACTGTGTGGACTTGACGAAATCGTAAGGAAGGAGAATTGCTGCCAGGATCTGGTAAGAACAATTGATTTTTCTACCCTGACGTAAGAAACGGGGGTGGGGTATGGGCACTGCTATTGAAGGATATCCGCAGGAAGCAATGGCGTCTTGGTCTCATCTTGGATTGTATTGCGCCATGCATTGATAACAAAGACAGTGGATCATCGTGAAGTAACATAACTCGCATAGGATGATAACACGCAACGACAAGAATGCGCTTGTTTGCTGGAGCCATGTTCCTTTGCATAAGCCCAGCCTGTATTGATTTTCTGTCAAAAAGCAACAATGATTCTCATTCATTGGCAGAACGGCGCTGCAGTCGGATCTCGCCTCGAAGGTGATAAACAAATGTCACTCCAATAGGATTCCCCCGTCGACTATCTTTAACTATTTTCGCTTATCATTTTCTTCTGTCCATTTGCGACAGTGCACATTCTCTGGTCACGGCTAATCGATAGCACCGGTGGGCTTAAAATAGAATTTGTCACAAAATTCACCGCTTGCGATCGGCCGATTGTGACAATTTTGACTACGGGACGACTGTTATGTATCCGTTTCTTTTTTATATTTTATCGATTGGAGGTTATGTCTACGCCATCTTTACTGCTGCTCTCTGGACTCTGCTGGCGGAATGACAACAAACTCCACTTATCAGCAACATTCCTTTCGCGACAGATTTTATTTTTTATTCAAAGCCGGATTGTCTCAAGGAAGATAATGAACACAACCGAGACCAGTTGGCTCGTTAAATCATGAGTTTCGAATTCTTTGTAGGTCTTGTGTTTCAGAAACATCAGAAAATGGAACGGGAAAAAGTAGAGTGCATACAAAAAATATGTACAGCGGAGACAGATTAATCGCTGCTGGTGGTTGTTTTATTTTGACGTTCTGTTTTGCTGTCGGCGACCCGACCTCCCAACAAAAGACGCTGCGAGCGATGTTGTAGGGTAGATGGACAAGTTTTGGCGCTATTCGTGTTAGTTACACATGTCATTTAATCTCCATCAATCTTTTTTCTATCTGCTAAGAAGCTGTGGATATATTAAAAGGGAAGCCATTTTTTTGTGAGTTCGCCCTTTCTTCCCCAGAATTGATTTGTGCAGTAAAAGTTCATTGTTGAAAACAAAATTCTAAAACAAAAGTTGTTGCATTCAAAATAAAATTATAAAATCCATAAAAAATGTTTTTGTTTCGAATCAAATATTTCCAATGATTTTCAGGAGTTGTTGAACTTTTAAGGAAACCTCGTAATAATGAATACCCGGACGGAAAAGCCTAAATAAGTATTGACTATTAAAGGGTAGATTGTCATAGACATAAAGCGGACCGTCGATTTCCAGTGTTACCATTGGAAAGAGAGGATTAATATCAGCAATTCGAGAAAAAAAAAAAAATTAAAATAGCAGTTCCCATCACACAGTCTAGATTGGTTGAATTGCCCTATTCAACAGACGTGAAAAATATGGCACGCAGACTTTGACGGTGGCGGCGGCGACAGCGCAACGGAAATTCCGGAAATTCCAGGTCGGGGGATTCTGATGCCAAAAAGCCGGCTCTGTTTTATTTCCTTGCATTTTATTTATGAAAGGAAACTATTATTTGAAAAATTAAGGTCATTTCCGCCACTTTATAATCCTTTTCAAATGTTGTGTGTATTTGAAATTAGAATGCCGATATTCGGTTGAGTTAATTTTAAAATTTACTCGAATTTTAAGATATACCATGTTTGCAGTTTAGAGATAGTTACATTTTTTTTTCTCTAAAAAGTCTAACAAGTCTCAATTTTCAATGAAAAGTCGCTTAAGTCTCGTATTTTCAAAGAATTGTCTTTAAAGTCACTTTTTTTTAAATTTTTCGTTTGAAATGTCTTTTGATATTCTGTAGCAGATTGGAATCAATGTATAAACTGATAGTTTTTTTTTTATTATTAAATCATTTATTTGTACAGGCTCAATCGAATCAACCTTACAGAGCCAAGTTTTCATATTTATATACATAGATTATCTTAAAACTAACGTTAGGGGGATCAGTGCCTTGGATTTTCATAAAATATCCATGAGAAGCGAAAATGCTTTTATCCCAGTGTAATGAAGATGTTTACTTTCCGGGTTTTCATGGTTACCGCTGCCACTTCTATGCCAACTGAATTTTCTTTGCTGCAATTAAAGAAGTCGGCTCTAAGTGTGAGTCGAAAATCTGCTTTCACTGTTGCTTTGATTACACTAGTCGGCAGTGTTTCACTCCCTTCAAGTATATATGTTGAATTTTATAGATTTCGCCACGCTGAATTCAAATATGGGCTCAGAAATGCTGTAACACGTCCGGTTTTTGAGAAAAATGTGATTAAAATTCACAAAAACACGTATTTCCGTAGTAATATGATCTACCTCATCAACAACCAGAATATTGGCTCTGCCCTTTGCAAATTGGACTTGGATTTTATGGAATGGACCTCCCTGAATCCATTCGTGAACACAAATTTTTCGTAACACGTAAGATTGATGAAATAAACCGGGTTTTCATTCACAAAATTACGAATTTTCATGAAAATCAAGATTTCCTATTTTGAAGGCATGAATTTTCGTTCCGCCCTTTGAATGCTGGGCTTGGATTTTATGAAATGGACCTCCCTGAATCCATTCGTGAACACAGATTTTTCGTAACACGTAAGATTGATGAAATAAACCGGGTTTTCATTCACAAAATTACGAATTTTCATGAAAATCAAGATTTCCTATTTTGAAAACATGAATTTTCGTTCCGCCCCTTGAATGTTGGGTTTGGATTTTATGAAATGAACCTCTCTGAATCCATTTGTGTTGAAAAAAAAATGAGTTTTTATTCACAAAATTGCGAATTTTCATGAAAATCAAGATTTCCTATCAGTCAGTCAGTCAGTCAATCAGTCAGTTAGTCAGTCAGTCAGTCAGTCAGTCAGTCAGTCAGTCGTTAGTCAGTCAGTCAGTCAGTCAGTCAGTCAGTCAGTCAGTCAGTCAGTCAGTCAGTCAGTCAGTCAGTCAGTTGAAATTTTCTGTGTTTACGTGTTACGAAAAATCCGTGTTCACGAATGAATTCAGGGAGGTCCATTTCATAAAATCCAAGCCCAACATTCAAAGGGTGGAGCTGAAATTCATGTTTTCAAAATAGAAGATCTTGATTTTAAAAAAAATCGTAATTTTGTGAATGAAATCCCGGTTTATTTCATCAATCTTACGTGTTACGAAAAATCTGTGATAAAGAATGGATTCAGGGAGGTTTATTTCATAAAATCCAAACCCAACATTCAAAGGGCGGAGCGAAAATTCATGTTTTCAAAATAGGAAATCTTGATTTTCATGAAAATTCGTAATTTTGTGAATGAAAACCCAGTTTATTTCATCAATCTTACGTGTTGCGAAAAATCTGTGTTCACGAATGGATTCAGGGAGGTCCATTCCATAAAATCCAAGTCCAACTTGCAAAGGGCAGAGCCAATATTCTGGTTGTTGCTTAGGTAGATCATATTACTACGGAAGTATGTGTTTTTGTGAGTTTAAATCACATTTTTCTCAAAAACTGGACGTGTTACAGCAATTCTGAGCCCATATTTGGATTCAGCGTAGCAAAATCTATAAAATCCAACTAGAAATGCCGACGGGAGCGAAAAAAGTTTCGATTTTGCCGACTAGTGTTATCAATCGGTAAGCATGAATTTCTCTTAGCAAAATCTGAATATCATCTCTTGTGATGATTTTTTTTCATTATTAAGTGATTTTGAATCGTAATACGAACATGGAACTACCAGGGCGTCATCATCGTCCCAGAAGAATAGATCCTAGCAATGTTGAGCAGGAATACCCTGAACCGGGCTGCCATTGCAAATTTTCCAATCCCGACGGATAATTGTTATTCATTGTGGGTTATTGAATTTCATTTCTGACATTTTGAAATTCATATTGAAAATGAACCTGTTTATATAAATGAATATCAATGTATTTTGAAAATCGAACGTTCATTCTTCTGGTTACGTTTGTTGTCACGAGTTATCATTTGATTTTCGCATGGAATTCATTGGTAGTCAATGTTATGTTGCCTGAAAATCCACGCTGAATCTGAAGGGGATATAACCGATTAATCGCGGCCGTCTCGATTTTAATAGGAATAACAATTGAACCGATGGGATGGGAAGATTTTTCGGGAATGATAGTTTTTATTTCCAGTTGATTTTTTGTACCGCTTCTCGTTAGTTCTGAGGTTAGAACTTGAGGTTCAAACAGGATTGCGCTGTGCAAAAAAAAAAAAAAAAAAAAAAGAAGAGAAGATAAAAAAGGGGGGGGGGGGGGGGGGGGATGGGGGGGGGGGGGAGAAGACTACATCCTTGTTGTTTTTTTTCTTTTTGGGGGGGAGAGAGAGAAAAAATAAAAAAATTCGAAAAAAAAAAAAAAATTGAACAAATAATTATCTGTCAAAGGCTTGCGGAAAATCAATAGTGGTGTGGTGTGCGTGTTCTATATTTTCTTATTACACATAAAAAATTATTTTTTATATATAATTAATCAATAATTAATAAATTATTAATAAAATTCGTTTGATTACGGTTTTGAATTGGTTCATATTAGACGCCCTGTGGTCATTTACCTTCGCCAGCATGTATGACCATACGAATTGATCCAAGGGATTCAGATCTGGTGAACTGGGAGGCCATTCATTCTTGTCCAAAAAGTCGGTCAAATTTTCTTGGCACCAGCCCTGAACGAGATTTGCTGTATGCGATGGCCCTCCGTCCTGCTGAAACACATAGTGATCATCTCCAAACACCTCTTGTACATATGGCTTGACAACTTTCTCCAAAACTCCCGTTTTATAATATACGGCATTCACTTTAACGCCTTTTTTGATGAAAACCAGTGGTAATTTGCCTGGCTTGCAAATTCCTCCCCAAACCATCACTGACGCAGCACTTTGGAACCGTGGAATATTCCTATCACTCTCTGGAACAGTTCTCGAAGAGAGAGCCTACAATCTGTCATTGTGGACATTGTGGGATTGTTGCAAGACGAATAACTTTTCGTCGGAAAAGATAAATTCTTGCCCACCGTGCCGCGACAAAAGCAGACTTGCTCTTTCGAGTCGTTTCTTCTTGGAAGGTTCCGAAACTCCGTGACCCTTATGTTTCTTGAAAGCTTGGAATCCAAGGTCATTTTTGCATTGGCGATCTCGAAACATTCAGATCTGCGGCCATTTTACGTACAGAGCGCTGTTTCGCATTTTCGTCTAATCCGTTCCCTGACCGCTTTAACAACTCGTGCAGTCCGCACCGTACGAGTACGACCGGATCTCTTCCGGTCATCCAAAGAGCAGGTGTCACGGTACCTTCGGATGGTTCGGTACAAAAAATCCCGCTTTACTCCGAGGTTTTTCAAATTTCTGAAAATAGCGCCCGGGCGCTCACCTTTCAAAAACTTTTTTATCACCACAGCAAGAAACTCCTTCATCGCTGGTAAAAAATAGACACCGAATGAAAACAATCGGACCTAACCTAAGAGCGTTTGTATAAACATAGTGCAAAACTACACCAACATATACGTGAAGCATGTTGAGAAGTTGCACGACACCAATGCAAGGAAAAAAGTGTATGAGAATATATTGGACACGGTGTATAACACAATTCTAATGGGACGTTGGATCGGCATAAATAAGTAAGTATGTTAGAAAGTTCTTTGATGTGCACTTTAAAAATCATTTAGCCCTAGAAAGGGACGTTTGGTTTGAATGTTAGTATGATTAAAGGGAAACGGTTGTGTTGGCATCTTTAATAAATTCATAATTTTTCATTCACCACTTCAGAAACTACAGACACCACCTACAACAAAACAATAACACCTCCTTTTGATATCCATAGCTTAGGCCATGTTGATGAGTGTGAATTACAATCTATAGTATACTGATATTAATATGACCCGTGCATCAATAATCAAAATTCAGATCCTCAAATTCGAGCATCCTTTATGGAAATCAAAAAGTGGTCTTATTGTTTTGTCGTATGCGGTGTCTGTAACTTTTAAAGTGGTGAATGAAAAATGATGGATTTAATGCAAATGAGAATATAGGCTACTTCTGGACCACAGCCGAAATTTCAGCTCAATTGGTTCTCGAGAAAATGAAAGGCAAGCCCCCTAACATGACCATTTTGTATGAAAATCAGACTGTGCACTGTGGTGAAAAGGGCTGTGAACTATATAATTTAATAGTCATTGGCATTCTGTAGAAATTTGGGGACCTTGGCGCTACTGCAAACGAAACACAGATGGCTCTACTCCAAAAGAATACCGGTCTGTCTGTATAGACATTGCAATTGCGGATTTGTAACACTCAACGTTACGTCATATATAAAGATAGCTACCAACTTGATATTTCACTCCTCCTTGTTGCGCCAATCGGCTGACTATGAATTCACCACTAGCTAGGTTGCCTAGTCAACGGTTTGCTAGCAACAACCTGCTAAGCCATCAGTTACCTGGGAAATGGTTGCTTGCCAGCGCATCCTCTACCACCAGCTTCCAATCCAAAACTGGCGCATTGCCGCTCCGAACAGTTTTGACGCTGCCAAGCGAATCAAGCATTTTGCGTTCACAGCTACATATGAGAGCTCTCTTTCTTACATTTGAAATCTTTGGTAGAAAAATGCAGTGCATTTAGTTAATTTACTCTGCAAAACGCAATAATAAGACGTCAATATTTGAATTGAAGCGTAGAAAATGTCCCGATCGATTGGTGCAAACATTTTGGAAATCGATCGTGAAATGACATAGTTATTGACGTTCAAAACCAAACACTTTTCGTGACGCTCCAACTTTTCGCAATTCGAACGTGCACCCCAGTATTTAAAACACATACGTAGTCCAACGCACAGTGGGCAAGAACTGATAAAAACTAAGGAACAAATCTGTAACTTTTGTCGCTTTTAAGCGCGGCTTGTAAACAAGGCCATTTCCGCTTGGAAATTGTCTGGGGAATCGAATTGAACTGGTTTCAATCACCGCACGGATATGGTTGTAGAGTTATAGAGCTTATTTTACCCCACTTCCCCTTACAATCCCCTTGAATAATTTATAGACATCTTTGCATGCAGAGGCTCAAGATCAACAAAATAGTGCTAATCCCATGTGAGATTTCCTGGCAAATCGAATAGATGCGATTTCAACTACCGCACGGCTCTTTGAACGAAGATCTGGCTGGTTTTACCCCACTTCCCGTTGTATTCTTGAATAGTTTATAGATTGGAAAATCGAATAGAAGTTGTTTCATCTACTGCACGGCTCTGTGAACGAAGATATGGCTGATTTTACGCCACTTTCCCTTTTATTATTGAATAATTTATAGATATCTTTGCTCGGAGTCGATCAAGATCAACCAAAATTTTACATTTCACAAATTTCACTTAGGACTAGCCTTATTTTGGTGATCTTGATCGATTCCGAGCAAAGATATCTATAAATTATTCAATAATATAAGGGGGAAGTGGGGTAAAACCAGCCATATCTTCGTTCACAGGGCCGTGCGGTGGTTGTAAAAACCTGTATTTGAATTTTCAGGAAATTTCACATTGGACTAGTCATATTTTGTTGATCTTGAGCGACTCCGAGCAAAAATATCTATAAAGTATTCAATAATATGAGGGGAAGTGGTTTAAAATCAGCCATGTCTTTGTTCACAGTGCCGTGCGGTAGATGAAACAACTTCTATTCAATTTTTCAGAAAATTTTACATAGGATTAGCTTTATTTGGTTGATCTAGAGCCACTCCAAGCAAAGATATCGATAAACCATTCAAGAATACAAGTGGAAGTGGGGGTAAAACCAGCCATATCTTCGTTCACAGAGCCGTGCGGCAGTTGAAATAGCTTCTATTCAATTTTCCAGGACATTTTACATGGGATTAGCACTATTTTGTTGATTTTGAGCCTCTCCGTGCAAAGATGTTTACAACGATCTTAAAACCTTGTTTTCTCAAATTTCTTTTACTCCTATCAAAGATTTTATTTCATTTCTATGAACTCGTAAAATGCTGTTTGAAATTCCGTTTTAGGACTCATTCATATTATCTTATAATGGGCAGTTGAAAAAGCATTTAAAATCCATTTTGCCTCCAGTCAAGGCATTAAACGGCAAATTGGCATTGACGGAAGTCACCATATGACCAAATAGTTTTATAGTAGTCATTGCGAAGATAAATTGGCTTTATGGCAAAACTGTCTTTTTTTCCAATCGCCAAAAAAAAGCCAAGCAAAATTTTGCTTCCAAAAATCGTCATTTTCAACCTTCTGTAACTTGGTCAATTATCAATATTTTTGGCTGAGATTTTGACAACACAATAAACAATGTATTGACCTGAGTTGTGTTTGTTAGTGCTAATTGCATTGTGCGACGCGTACATAAATGATTAAATAAGAGTATTTTTTTCTGCTTTGTCGCGAGTGAATAGATGATTCCAACCAGTTTTGAAGTTGATGTATAGGGTCGCGCCTCATAGCGGGGAATTTGTGATAATTGGCAGAGTGTGGAGAAAAAATAAAAGAAAACCAGTGCAATGTAGAAAACGGCCATTTGTTGGTCAGAAGCAACGAACGAAGCTAGCGCGCATGCGCGCGTGAGTGGCCGGCATATAATTTCAGATGCACTCACCACGTGCTGTACAGAGGGAGAGCTGTGCGCGAAGTACTAAATGTAATCATGCTGTTCCATTCGAAATTATTTGTCAAATAGCGGAGTGCTACTTCTGCAGAGAAATAAGGCATCCTTTAGCATCACAGGGAAGCCGTCAAAATTTAGACTAAACATCAGCATCAATTTCCGGTGAGATCTATCTGATTATAACTAAATCTAAACCATACTGCTAAATACGTGCCATCCTCAAATCAATATGATTTAAAGATGGAAGTGTATACACAATACTAATATCCATTTGATGTTTGTACTGTGTCTATGCGGGGCTTGTTGTAACTGAAAGTGACCTCGGAATGGACGTGAGTAACCAGGCATTCTGAAATGGGTCACTGGATCCCAACAGAGCTACCACCTTCCAACTCCCGGGCTAAAAATGTGTGTCGAGTCGACAACAGTTCGCTTAACTGCAAACATTTTTCTTCCATAAAAACACTGCCGGACGGTGGGTGTTGGATTGTATATAAACACACACAACACACACAATAAACAATATATTGACCTTATATTACCAAAATTTCATATTGATAAGGTTTATCAATTTGAAGTTTTCATAACATAAGTGAAGAAAATCGTTTTTGATCATACCACTTTCAAAAATCCGTATTTCTATGAAAAATGTAGATAGCATAGTAAAAAATTCACCATAGCACTATGGTACGATTGGCCAAATTTCGCGACAAAAATCGATAACTCGAAAACCATTAACCTTAGACACACAATGTCTCAGAAAGGTTTGATCTAAAAAATTATCTATCTTTTGGTTTGGATGGTGGATGGTTCAGAGGAACCACTGCAATCTACAAAATTGTAGATAAATTAATTTAAAAAAAAACTTTGCTGAAAAAACTTAACTTCTATCTCATCTACAAATCGTTTTATAACAGCTTTTCTAACTTTCCTTAGGGTGGGTCTTGCAAAACAGTTCTTTAACTCTAACTTTAACTCTTTTATATCAATTTAAATTTGAAAACTTTGTTAGAATGAATTTGAGAGCATATAATTACGCATATTTATGCGCATATAATGGCACAAGATACATGCTAGCTATTGTCTAAGACAAGTTATAGAGGTTGAAGTATGATGTATGATGTATGATATGTACTACCACCCATTGCAGCACGGAAACTAGTCCGACAGCAATAGGCTCTCCTCTCTGTTAGACTTGATCAAGCTTTAATAACCACTGATTATCCTAATCATGCCACTGTATGAAGGGCCAAAAAGGGGTTGGTGGATCGATATGCAACATCACTTATACGTATCCACAGGGATATAAAGAATCTCCTTCCAACAACAAGATTGAACAATTGGTCAAAAGAGCAAGCTATTTAACAGGAGGATGCCCCAATGGGCGGGGAGAAGAGCCCGCCCTCTATTCACAAACTGTTAGCAATGGGGAGTTGGCATTCCCACTCTCCCCATCCAGATTGCTTCAATCGGGTGCCCTGATGGTCCCTCCCATTCCCATGAAATATTTATATAATAGTGTACATATATATTTATGTAAATGAAAAATACTACAAGCATTCGTATCTATTATATATGATCTTCGTTCGGTTGATCCTGAAATGCAAGAAATGTTGTATAGTGTTAAAGTGTAGAGTTCTGTGGTTCGCGCTTAAGCACGTTTTCGTTCGTTTTCAGCGATAGCAGCAATTCACTAAAATCTCGGTTTGAGGTATCCTGAAAAAGTTTGTTACATCTATTGAAATTTAATCATTTTATTTTACTCTTATTTACTGGTCACTATTTGCTGCTTGATGCTGATTTTATAACCTCATCTATGAAGTAAAATCAATAAAACCACAATTATCAAATATAATAATATTGTGAGTAATGATAAAGTAATGACAAGGATTGAACTGTAAAATCAGACACAAGCTAAATGAATACAGCGCTGTATGAATCATATCCGCTCGAATTTGGTATAATGTTCATTTGCAAAACGGTAATGAAAAATACATTCAATAATAATTGCAAAAGCCTATCACCGACTCCGTTGCCACCTCCTGACATCCAATGGATTGTTACTGAAAAATAAATAAAAATTAGATATGTATTAATATCCTCCTAGTCCTGGAAAAGCTGAAACAGTATAGATCATTCCAAAAATCAAAGATGAAATTTCAATAAAAAATATTATTTTATAAGACATGTTGTAATATTTTTTCTTCATACTGTTCTAGTAACATTTCAAAGATAGCAATTGGAGTAATCGAAGAGTCCAGTTTGATGATATCTGAAATAAATGGCTTATTTAATAATAATACCACTAAACAAAATATTTAAATATAATCCTATACTGCTTAGAAGCACATGCCAGTCTTTTATGAATTTTGTGAAAATAATTTTTTTTTTCGAATTTTATAATTTCATGAAAAATAAATTGAGCCTTTTATGCTTGTCATGTTGCTCCAGGGTCTTACATGGTTTTGGAATGCAAAGATGATTCTAAAGCGTGCTGAAATTATTATTAAAATGAGAATGGAAAATATACAATATGATTTAAAGGTACACGATCTTCAGTCGCACCCCCTCACTTCGCTATTGTCAGATTGACAACATTGCCCAGGCTACGCCAACCAGCGTCTCCATGTTTCAGCTGGCAGTCTTTTGTGATCATATGACTCGTGGAGGCGTGAGGTAGGAACTTGTGAGGACCGGAGGTCGGTTGCACCCTCCTTCGAAGTTGTCAACTCACCATTTGAAGCCCAATTTTTACCGAAAAATTCGGTAAGAAGGTTATGGGTTTCAGGCAATATGCGAGTGTGGTAAAACATCTAGTCCGTACAACACAACGGAGACGATGAAAACTCAGAAATACGTTAAAGAATGTCTCCAGAAGCGATTATTGCCGATGATCAGGGAGCACGAAGGCCAAGTAGTGTTTTGGCCTGATTTGGCGTCATGTCATTATGCAAAGGACACTTTAGAATGGTACAAAAGTCAACATATATGTTTCGTGCCGAAAGACATGAATCCGCCGAACTGCCCGGAGGCACGGTCAATCGAGACTTTTTGGGCTTTAACCAAAGCAAAGCTTTGAAAATTCATAAAACCAGCGGACGACATCCAAAAATTTAAAAAAGATGAAATTATTAAAACTAAAAAAAACATGACCTTTTTTGTTATTTTGAAAGTGTGCTTATACTTTCTGGAACAGTCTATAAAACGCAAATCATTTGAAATGAAGCTGAAAATCATTTCATTTTACATCATTCGGTAAAAACCTATCAATCGCTATCAGAACTGGTACCAGCATGAATAAAGGATGAAAACCCGACCGCTTCGAATGAAGAGATGTGACATGCCTCCAACTCGTCTAATTTTTTAGCTTTCGTGGCAATCCATGATTGATCGGTAGAAGGAGCAAAATGTGTAATAATTTAATACCGCTGGAATTATACTCAAACCATTCTTGAATCGCAGAGAATGTGCACAGTTATGGACCAAACCTCATATTTAATTTGGATGATTGTCATACGAAACATGGATGATTGTCATTCGAATCTAACCATATGACAATCATCCGATTTCCGAATGCTTTTAGGCTGAAGTAAGATACAACGTGTGGAGGATTAGTGGCGACTGTTTAGTTTACAGTTAGGGGCTATTCATAAACCACGTAGACTTTTCTGGGGGAGGGGGGGGGGGGGGGGTTCTGAGCAAAGTCTGCGCTCCATACAAAATTTCCAAAATTTGTATGGAGAAAAATCTACGAGGGGGGGGGGGGGGTCTGAGATTTTCAAAAATAAGTCTACGTGGTTTATGAACAGGCCCTTATTAATATCAGTAAAAATCAGAACTTGTGTACAAAAATAAATCCAAAAAGGACAGGGTGCCTTTCCCATGTATGCAACAAAACGGAGTGTGTACAAACTACCGCTAGAAACTATCACAAGCTATCAGTGGTACATGAGCGCGATCCATCACGTTACTATTGCCTGTTGAGGTGGCGGATTTGTCCGTGCCTTGACCTACCCCGCACTGGGCAATGGTAGCGTCCTTGGTTCGAGTACTACTTTATCCATGCCCTTTCGCTCAATTTTTCAATACTTCTATTCAATTTTCAACCTACCGTACACTGACGGAACATTCAACACTTTCTCTTCATATCTCTCATTCTAGCAAACATTACTGTCGACTCTTGGTGCCTCATGGTGATGAGCGGACATCTCCTTCTTCAGCCTATGTGATAAGTCCTTAGAAATAAACAACTTCTTGATTCGAAGGATGGACATAGAATGATATATTTTATTTTACTGTAAATGATGAAAAATCATGGGTTGCCTTGATGTAACATCTCCCCCTTTTAAAACAACCAATATCCTTGAAGCTTAGAAGGAAGCCTCAATAGTCGTCTAGGCCGATCCGGAAGTGGTGAATCCTCGTCGATTGGTGCTGGCTCAGGGATGTCTTGTTGCTCTTCTTCAGCTTCTTTAATTTCGGGTATTGGTAAAGACGGATCTTCGACAATCGGAACTTCTTCAGGACCGTCGGGGTATTCAGCAGGTTGTACTTGCAGAACTTCGTTTTCAGGTGCTTGTCGAAGGCCAAATTCATCGAGGAAAACAGAGAGTGGTGAATCTTGTCAAGAATGTACTTCTGCTTCAACTCGATCTCGTAGTTGGTTGATGTGACATCGTATCAGTCGACTAGGTTGGTCCAGCAAAACGTTATAATTGACTTTTACAATGCGTTCGATGATCACACCGGGCATCCAGTTCCATGAATTGGCTTGGTGGATTTGAGCGTACACCGTATCACCTTGGGTCAAGTATCTTGAGATTCCTCGATGCTCATCTTCCTCGGAAGCGTGCTGACGATTGCTGACGGGGGCTTCAACAGATCTGCTACTGTTCGTATTGGTCTTCCTAGCATCTTTTAAGCTAGTGATTGTCCATCAAGATTGAGTGTTGGGGTAGAACGGTATACACTAAGGAACGTCTACAGTGCATCTTCTAGGGATTCTCCTCCCGAACGAATTTTCTTCGTGCTTCTTTTGATGGTGTCCACAAAGCGTTCAGCCAAACCCTTCGACGGCGGGTGGTATGGAGCCGTGCGGATGTGACAGATTCCCAAAGATTCACAGAACTCTTGAAAGTCGAAACTGGTGAACTGCGTGCCGTTGCCGCTCACCACAGTCTCAGGAACTCCAAACGTAGAGAACATCTGCTTGAGAAGCTTGATCGTCGTCTTGGCTGTTTTTGACTTGGTTAGCACGACTTCAGACCATCGAGTGAAAGGATCAACAACCACAAAAAAATAGTTGCCTTCGACCGGTCCAGCGTAGTCAATGTGTATGCGGGACCAAGGTCTCTCTGGTGTGGGCCATGGCACAGGTTCCGCCTTGATTGGAGCCTTAGCAGCAGTGGCACAGTGACTGCAGCGTCGAACGTAGTTCCGAGCAATTGACTACATGCGTACCATACCAGGATGACCACGATGGAACTGATTGAGCAAGCGTCGCTGGAAGACTTCTGGAACGATCACCCTCTCCTTGAACATAACACTGTCATTGATAATGCTGAGCGATTCACGTCGATAGTAGTACGGCAGAACATCCTTCAGTACTTGCTTGGAGTCAGCTGGCCATCCATCCAGGATGCATCGTTTAACTTGTTGGAGAACTTTGTACTTGCTTGTGGCATCTTGGAGGGCTGTGAACGACACAGGAACAGCTTCTATCGTTGTGTTAAGAATACTTGCTATATCTTGCCGTGTGCACCGGTATGCCTTTCTTTGAACCGAAAATTGTCAGAAGAGGTTTGTGATCCGTCTGGAGCGTAACTGGTTTTACCAACAGCAGCTTGTGGAGCTTGGTTACACCGTAAACTAGAGCGGGAGCTTCTTTTTCCGGTTGTCCATAGCCTTGCTCAGCAGAAGAGAGCGAGCGTGAAGCATGTTGAATGGCTTTCATGGTACCGTTTGGAAACTAGTGGAAAATTACGGAACCGATTCCGGTTTTTGATGCATCTGCAGCAACGATGATTGGAAGTTCCGAATTGTAGTGGGTTAGAAGCAAGTCGGATTTCTGCACTTCCTTGAATTTTTCAAAAGATCGCTGGCAATCGGCGTTCCATTCCCACTTGACATCCTTCCGCAACAGCTGGTCCAAAGGATGACGCAGATCGTGAATATTCCGAACTAACTTGCCGTAGTAGTTGACTGCTCCAAGAAATGATCGCAATTCTGACACATTTTTCGGTGGTGGAATGCTTGAAATGGTCTTCAGCTTTTCCGGATCAGGACGGATACCTCTGCAGTCGGCGATGTGGCCCAAGTAACGGGCTTCAGTTTGGAAAAACTTACATTTTTGAATTTTCATATGAAATCCGCAATCTTTTAATCTCTGCAATAACAGGTTTAGTGATTCAGCATGCGACTGCCAGTCCTTGCCGAAAATGATGATGTCGTCGATGAACGGCCGTACTCCAGGAATGTCGGCAGTTATACTTTCTATCAATCGTTGGAATGCCCCGGGCGCTGACTTGACACCTGGAACTAAGCGGTTGAAACGAACCAAACCTCTGTGCGTGTTGATCGTCAGAAGTTCTTTCGATTCCTCAGTAACCTCGCACTGTAGATATGCGTCGGACAGGTCGATTACACTGAAGACTTGACTTCCTGCTAGCTGGGCGAAGATTTCTTCTGGTATCGGCAGTGGAACTCCGTTGATCATCGTGGTAAAGAACTTTCGTCTTCCTTCACGGTGCTCAATTTGATTTACAATGCACACTCCTTTAGTTTCAGCACTGAATTTTCCCTTCTTTTTGTTTTTCTCTTAAGTTGAGCTGGCTGGATTTGATGACTTCTTAAGGCAGGAAAAATATCCTTCCTTATAGCCAACGCGGTTGCAGTCTTTGCAAAGGTGGTTGTTGAAATAGCATTCCTTCACAAAGTGCATTTGGCCACACTGCCAACAAGGTGTCTTCGGCTTCTTACTCTCATGGTTTCCAAAACTTTGCTGATACGCTGCACTCTTCCTGTCCCTGACGACGTGAACTGCTGATTTCGAACTGGTTTGCTGTTTGATGATACTGGTATCTTCCTTCAGATTGACAAGGCGCTGATACTCGTCAATTAACGACTGAATAGTGGCTGGTGATTCAGGCTTATCGTTTTCCAGGATTGAAAGTAGTCTCGCTCGGATGTCGGCATATTTTATAGATTTCAGTCCGCTGACAAAAATGAGGCACTTGAATTCTGGTACTGAAAGTCTTCACAGGCGCGGTTTACGCTTCCACCATAACTGACGATGTCTTCAGATTCGCTCTTTACTAGTTGAAGACACTGGAACCGCGTCAAAAATGTGGATGTTTGAGCTCCAAAGATTTTCTTGAGGATCTTCACGGTGTTTTCAAATGTGACATCTTTCGGAAGCTTCGGTAGAATATAATTGAGGTAACGGCTATGCGAAGGAGTGTCCAGCTTGCGGAGAAGAAGACGGACCTTGGCGGCATCTTCCAACTGGCGGGCATCGTTCTCGAAGAGATCTTGATAGCGGTCAAACCAACGTAACCAAACGTAACTTCGTTTTCTTCGTCGAAGACAAACTTGGTGATGTTTGAAGAGAGTGATTCCAAAATCTGCTCCTGGGATTGCTTTGGATTCTGCTGCTGCTCTGCCATCCGTTGTAGAAGCTGGGTCATTTGAAGAATAACTTCTTGAATTCCATCTTCATGATGATCTTCTCCTGGCATCTTCGTGGATTCTTAATTCTCGTCGCCAAATGATAAGTCCTTAGAAATAAACAACTTCTTGATTCGAAGGTTGGACATAGAATGATTCGATATTTTATTTTACTGTAAATGATGAAAAATCATGGGTTGCCTTGATGTAACAATATGTTAACTTAATGTTAGTTAATATCTAATGCTAAGTTAGTATGTGAACTGAACTCGAAAGTTAACTTATAACTATCCTAATTCTATGATTTTACTACTCTAGGGGGATCTAAGATTTACATACCGCTGAACCTAAATCTTCGCAGAGAGACCCTAGAACCGTGGTAAGCAACAAAAAAAAAAAAAAATTTTTTCTATCTTATTCTATTAATAATATTTATTAATATTTAATAAACTCTTTTTTTTAAAATTTTTATTATATAAACATAGAGTAAGGGGGGTAAGGGGGGTTCGTCTCAAACAGCGGTTGGGGGGGGTTGTATGGGTCGTTTGTTGGGCCTTTTTTTTTTATCGGGTATAATTTGGTTTCTTTTCTGGGCGGTGTTGTGTTGTGGGGCGGGGGGGGAAGTGAGGTCAGAAAAAAAACAATAAAACTGCTACTAGGTGAGATATTCCGGTAATTAGGTCATCAAATACGATCGATACTAATATTGCCGTATCACCATGGTGTCGATTCTTTGTTTCGAAATATTTTGTTATCTGACCTAGCGCGTTATCTATTATTTCGATTATCTATTGTTTGGTGGCACGAGTGATTGCAGAGTACATGCCTAAAAAGTTTGTCGACAGTTTAGAATATTTTTCGCGAGTGATTCCCAAATTGGAGAAAAATACCTGTGAAATAGATTCCGGTCAGCTGAAGATAGACGAATGTTGTGTATTTTGGCATCACGCCGTGTTCGCGATTAAAAAAATGGTTACAACTGTTGGCTTTTTGAGTGTGAA
Organism: Aedes koreicus; assembly: GCA_024533555.2. Taxonomy (NCBI): domain Eukaryota; kingdom Metazoa; phylum Arthropoda; class Insecta; order Diptera; family Culicidae; genus Aedes; species Aedes koreicus. The sequence goes on from JAHHFK020003254.1 coordinate 225,546, forward strand.
ATCAAGTGAGCACAAGTCTAAAATGGAAATTTTGTGTTGTGAATTTCAGTTGCAAAAGTTGTATTTGAAATTCGCTAGAACGTTTTGAAAAATCGGTACTTTGTATATTGGATTTGGAATGTTTTAATTGTGCCAAACCATAGGCGTAGCCAGAGGGGGGCAGGGTGGGGCCGTTGCCCCCCCCCCCTAACTTTTGATTTTATTTTTAGATTTTTAATGTTTGTTTCAATTTTTTATTATTTATTTTTAATGTTTGTGAGATTGTCCCTTTACCTCAATGAAAAAGCGCGAAGTCGCCTCGATTTTGTAATAAGTTGTAGCAAAAAAGCGCAAAAAGCGGACATCCATGAGATTTTTTTTTAAATAGTAAACCCAACCTAGCTAACCTAGCGTATCTAAAAAAATATCTCTAGTAATGTTAACTATGATTCAAGCATTGATTGGTTTTTTCCCGCTAGCTGAAAGTGGAAAAAGCTATGCTCAGTTCAATTTTCAGTTCTTGGCAATCAAAAAACGTAATATTTTAACCAATGTTATAGCTTTCGGAAGTCAAATAACACCAGATTGAGAAACATAATTCATAATTCATAGTTAGAAAGTGTATCAACGGAAAATGTATATTTGAACTATTCATGATATGGGCCAAACCGATCAATGTTACCCCGCTGATCAATAATATCCCGTTTTACGGTACTGTAGTTTCGTATTATTGAGAATATATGTTAATCATATCTTACAGTTTGATTCAGTATTTTGAAATATTGTTTCTGTATCCAAGAGATATTAATGGAGCACATGCTACGATATAATCCAGGTGAAACGAGACGAATCGTATCCGATTTTCAGACCAGTAATTTGATAAGCGTGTGAGAAAGCAAGACAGCATGCTAATCAGTGCGAGAAGTTGCAGTGGTCTTATCCTATTCAAAGATTTTATCCCTTTCTATGAGCATGAGCAAGATAATGAGCATGATTGACCGCCCAAGGTTGCTACTCCGTTGCTGCCAGATCAGCTGTTATAACACAGAGAACCAACAGATGATGGTTGAGACTAGCATACATCCTCAATGTGTAAAAACTGGTCATCCCAAACTAAGGCAATACTGGCGCCTGCTTCACCCGAATGCATGTCAAATAAGAAAAGGGTAGGAATGTGTCGACGTGATACTCGTTTTATTGGAAGCCGAGACCGCCTCTGCACTTTCACTGGGATGTTGGATAACAGGATTGGGTGGCAGCAGGATTCTTTTTGGTAAACGATAAGCTGAATTCACGCGGCGTTTAGTGAAATATTTAAATATTAGTACCGATTTCTGATTTGAACCTATTTAAACCAACAGTGAGGATGCTATTGGGGCCACTCACAAAGTGTGGTGGTGGTTTTTCATTGGAAAAACAAAAAGATTCTCTATAATGCTGGAAATCCGATTTGAACCGATTTAAACCAATAGTAAGGATGGTATTGGAGCCACTCACAAAAAGGTATAGTGGCTTACTTTCTCCAAGTGACACGGCGAGTATGGCAAACCAATATTATGGATGAAAATTAATTGTGATCCTCACCACCGGTCCACCAGCCCGGCGAACCACCACATCTCACCATGAAGCATTTTTGTAGTTTTTTTTTTCTATGCTCACTCGATCACTCGCATCGCTGAATTATAGATAACCGAAACAATACGAAACGCGCCATGCCCGATAGCAAAATAGTGCGTAATTAAGCATCGACACAACCTTTCACAGCCGATGCTCGAAGCATACTCTTTTTCATAAACTTTCAATTTTTACAACTGTATCAATCAAGTAGAGGCTTCTTAAGAACAATCTATGCTAATCCATTTAAATTTGCGATTGAGGGATTTGGTAAAAATAAGAGTGCGTAGATGCATTTCGTGCCTTCTGGCAACTTTATGCTTCTATTGATGTCCAGGCTCATCCGTTTAGCACCAACCGGGGGAGACTGGTTCCTATACCCAATGATTTCATTATCTCCAATCTGCTCAACCAATCCCAATATATTGTGATATAGTGGACGGATTATTATAATTTGAGATAACTCAATGTAGACGTCTTCCAAATTTGGCAGATCGACAGGCAGTCCACCAGTGGAGACCCACCTGGTACCTCATAGCAAGATGCTTAGAGGCGGACCGGAAGATTCGAGAGCATACCCACCCCCCTTCAAAGATTTTATCCGTTTCTATGGGAAAAAACGCGCTGAATTTATGTGCGATGGTTCGGCGCGTGTTCATAAATAGAAGAATGTTTGTAACAAAACGGATCACCGGATAGAATACATACATAAGCACTCGGTTAGCACTCGGTTTTAAAACAATACTAAGTTGAATAGGTTCATTGGTAGGAAATTCATCAATCAAATACATACCACAACAAGTCGAGAACACTCGCATGAACCCAGAAGAAAGCTACTATTAAAGTCGATGTTCATTACTTCTCATTCTAAATTTGATTTCGGAAAAGTGCTCTGCTGGTGAGTGCACATTGTGTGAATTGCGCAATGATTTTTGTAAATTATTAGCAGTTCTTTGATTTATTGTTATCTAGTAGTACCATAAATGTAATTAAAAGAAACAAACGAACAAAACTAAATAAATGCCGCTGCAATAACCACGAAGAGAAAATTATGCAAAATGATGGTTTTTCTCGAATTTGAACAACAATTTTAATAACATTCAATAATACACCGTTTTTGTTTTATACTACTCAGATACACTCCACTTGATACGACGACACTATACCATCGACACTATACCGTTTCGACAGATCGTGTTTCACTTGGATCATATCAGATAAATCGGTTCAAATTTCAAAACGCAGATGCACCAGTGTATCTGAACTATTTTAAAAATATTGAGGAGTAGCAGATAGAACGCATATGAATTCCTTTTCGTCATTGATGAATAAAACTTCCTAAATTATTTCTTATTACTCGTGTATTAAGAATACAAGTAGCAACAATTTATCACAAAAATCACAGCTTGCTTACAATCGCAACTTACGTCGGTTTGTAAAGTTATGCATGATTTTCCTGTTTAGATAAAACAGAGAAAATAATTAAACTGAAGGTAAGTTAAGAGGACACAAACCATAAGCTATAAACCACCAAAACTCAAAATGTATGTTTGTTAAAAGCTAACCACTTATTATTTGAACAACCATTAAAAAAAAATTCTATTGAAACGGTGTGAGCACGGTGAGTAAAAAAACGATGTTTTTGCGGTGTTGCTTTGTCAGTATATGCACTGAAAATTTATTTTCGTGAATTAGCTTTCCCTTGTTTCGTAAACATGGATTTTGTTCATAGAATAAATTCCTCGTAATTTGTATGAAACATTCCTTATGCTTGTCATCTGGTGAAATGCTGTCATTACACCTTTTTGTACAATGCACGAAATGAATTTTGTGAAGACCAACCTATCACTGCTTTTCTTCAATCGTACTCATACATGTTGGTTTTGCTGCTTGGGTGGGCTGGAATCATTGATTTATCCCAAAATAAAAATTAAAGCGCTATCGAGAGTTATAAGTTCATACTCATTAATCAAGTAACTTCTAACGAGTCACCATGGCTTAGTGAGATCAACCACGGATTCAATTACAAGTCTTCCCAAAAATACAGGTTCGAACCTCATTTCAGAAATATTAAAAAAAAATCTGAAAAACTCCTCGTGATTTGCGCTTTTTTTTTCAATTACATACTGAGTCGATATAGAAGTTCTGTCAGTCAATCATGTAACCATGCATTCTTATTGATAACAAAATATTCGTAGCATTTTGTATTGTTTTCGTACAATGAACGAGTGTTCTTTCTGTGTCAACTAATGCTTCGTGCTTTTAACAGTTATGTAACAGCATTGTGGCATTGAATACGAAGGTAGTTTCTTGAAAAGTACAAATCAATTTCGGTGTAGAAAACAACGAATAGATTTGTTAGTTCTACATTCGATTTCGTAATAAAAACGAAATTTAATTTTCAGTGTGGGCGAGCGGGTCGCGAGGAAAAGTACATTTTCAGTAAAAACTGTTAACAAACTCCGTGGTTGTCGTATACAAAAATCCAACATGACTGTAAAATGAATATTTTGACACATTACAGTACCCGTTAGATTTCAGCATGGTTCCTATTTAATGGGATTCGATTTTGAAACTTGGGGAAAATCGAGAGTTTTTAAAATCTTTTTTTTTTTCATTCCAGATCAAGTCTAGAATAGTTTAATCTTGTTGCCAAAATCGGACGGGTATTGTAAAATACTTTGGGTGAGAGCAGAAAAGTTAATCCACCCGTCGTTCAGGTGGATTGTCACAAAGTGAGGGCTCGATTCCCGCTCCAGCCGACGGAACTCGATAATGTCCCTACTATATGGGTCCACCGGGCGTTGTGTTGTCCGTTGTATAATGTTAAGTGTTCAGTCTGTGCAGCAACTGGTTGAAGACGGTGTAATTCTCTCTCTCTCTCTCTCTCTCTCTCTCTCTCTCTCTCTCTCTCTCTCTCTCTCTCTCTCTCTCTCTCTCTCTCTCTGTCTCTAAAAAAAAACTAAGCTTGCCCCCCCCCCCCCCCCCCCCCCCTATTCGAAATCCTGGCTACGCAATTAAATCTTTTTGACCAGAACCGATGGCGATTATAAGCCGGATGATTCGAGAAATCTTCCGTAGCGAAATCAATTCACCTTTGGAGAAAAGAAAATCATCATACTAAAATGCTCATGCAGTTATTTTGTATTCAGCTAGACTGATACCCGTTGTAATCCAACGTGACCGATTCCCGCTTCTATTCTGAACAGGCAAAATTCAACCGGGATTTGACCCGGTTTCATGAATCTCCATGTGCGCTCAGCTCAGCACGTTCCCGGTCGCCTACTACGATAGTTCGTTTCTGCCATACAAGGACTAAATAGCGCAAAACGAATCAAAGTAAACTGAACTAAATTGAACGACGATGTCACACGGCGGCGGCACAGCGGGCTAGGGGTCATCTCGACGGTTAAAATTCAGATGATTTTGAACCAAAACTCAAATGTTTCCATGCGCCCCAATGTCAGTTAATTAATCACATCGAAAAAAAAAAAAAAATCACAAAACAATCAATCCGCATCGATAGAATATAAATTGCAAGAGTTTAGAATCCGCTGCATGTTCGGAACGCTGCTTTGCATGCAAAAGAAGCAAGAGTGGAGGCGAAATAGGGCGGTAGCTACCAACCATCTATCACACTGTGAATCCGGATTCCGCCCGAGGAAAGGCAAAACAGCGCCGCCAAAAAACCGACCAGCCGTTCAGAGCAGAACACAGGGAGAAAGAGTTCATTTCCTTGTCTTTGGATCCGTTGATGGATGCAGCGCAAAAGGAGCAGCACGAGGAAGAGCGTCTTTATGGCGCAAATAATCTCAACCACCAACCGGCGTGCAACTAAACCAGAAGAAAAAAAAATATTCGAAAGAATAAAACAACAACATTGCATGAATAATCGTTTTATGTTTTATGTGACATGGAAGATTTAAATCATTCGTTCATATTGCATACACAAAATCGATCGTGTTTTGTCGTTGGCGTTGCTTTTGGACTAAGCAGGCGACGAGTTTCGATGGCGGTGGCTCAATTTTTATGATGTTTGTTCTTGTTGCTTTGCCAGTTGTCGTTGTTGTCGGAGTGGTTCTTTTATTTTTTTATCCGTTGGCGCTCGATTCCGATTCCATGAGCCGTGGAGAATCGGAATGCGATTATAATCGCTTTCGAGCTTCTGGTTTATTGTTTTTTTTTTTTTGGTCTGACATTTACTGTATCGCGAATCGGATGGCGAGAAAGGTATTGGATTATAAGGCATTGATGTAGCATCTTGGCTGGAATCTGGCAAGTGAATCGTTCAAAGAGGCTCACAAAATCACGGAACTGCTCCGAAAGAGGCAGCCGAAGCCACCAGTAATGAAAGAACATCGGAATATCCCCCGTATGCCTCCGGGTCGTGAAAACACGACAGTTCTGACTGTGTCGTAGGACGCCCGACCCGCGGCAGACAAAGGAGAAAACGAGACTCAAAGTTTGAACTCGTGTTCATATTAGTAATGTAAACACTCGCGTGCAGCTTCCCCGCGGCGAGCCAACTCCAGATCAACATCAGGTAAGTTAGAAGCTACATTAGCTGCAGTTTGGAAGCTACAGTAGATAGGAATCGTTTCTTTTCTTTCTCTCGCGGCTTTTGTTTCCGCATCGAATCGATTCACTGGAAACGGTTTTGATGTTTTATCTTCCCTTCTCGAGGATGACAAATTGATGAACTCCCTCAAAGTTCATTGACCTGAAGACCTGTTGTCTCGTAGATGCAATACATCCGTAATAGGTCATTATACCTTCCAGTGAGTACAGAATGCGAGAACTAAGCAAACAGTAGCCGTGCCCGGCAGTAGCGGCCTCAGTTGTTGAGGTACCGGTTGAATGGGTAAATTCCGATATTGATATGCAAACCGAATAGCCATCAGTTTTGCCAGCGACAAACCGGCCGCTGACAGCCGTCTGTCAGCGCCGCCATCCAAGTAGGCCCCGTGTGTCCGACCGATGGAGAACCGTTCTCTGGGCAGCAACGCGACAAAAGGTTGTCTCCTTCGCCAAAAGGGAATTAAATACTCAGCACACAAGAGTTAAGTTGGGGTTGTGGGGGGGGAAAAGAGAAAACCATTTTTTCTGGTGGGGGTATTGATAAATTTTTTTTGGGGGGTGGTGTTTTTTCTTATTAAAATCCGCTCTTTCCGGCGGCCGGGGGGGGGGGGGAGGGGGTGTATATATATTATTGTTGTTTTTTTTTTTTATTTAGAATTAATTTTTTTTAAAAAAAAAATTTTGGTAAAAGGTTTGGAAATTGTGGGGTGGGGGGAGGTGTTTTGTGGGGGTTTGGGGGAGGGGGGGGGGGTTTTAGGTGCTTATTCCGACAGTCACGTCACTAGGTGACTCTCGAGTCACTTATGTTTTGGTATTCCCAGATTCGGGGTAAGTGACAAACGTCACTTGGGATGAACTCAGTTCATTTGTCGGTATATTCTCACAGTCGCTTTTAAGTGAGAATTGTCGCATTGAAGTGACCGATTGAGTCGTGATCAGTTGTGTCCGTGACGCTTTTGTTTTTCTTGCGTAAAAAGTTTTTCGTTTGCTCCATTTGAGTAAATTCTTAAACACCGACAATAATGACCGACAACAAGTAAGTTTTGAAACATTTAATGCATAATTATCTTCAATTATTATTTTCATAATATTCAATTTCAGACAAAAAATTACAAACAAAAAACAGTTCGAGCTGTTGATTGGGATATTGGAGGAAAATCCATCGGTGGCCAAAGGACTGAAATATGCAGAATGCGCAAGTTTGGGGCGAGAGCAGTTTAACGACGTGTGGAAGGAAATCACTGCCACTTTAAACAGTGCTGGCCCACCTACAAGAAAAACACCGGAGTGGCAAAAGGTACGTCTTTGAGATAGACAACACGACAAATTATAACTTTACTGTTCGCTCATTTCAGGTATGGAGTGACCTGAAACTCAAAGTTAAACGGAAACTGCAGCAAAATAAAAAAGAAGTCAATGCCACTGGAGGAGGCCCAAATCGACTGCAAATCTTATCGACCTATGAGGAGGCAGTTGTTAACTTGCTTTCTCTCGATAAAACAACTGATCATGCAGGTAAACAATGAATGATGCCCCCAATAGTAATTTTATAGCAATATGTTTTTTTTATGTTTTTGAATAAATAGGTCCGTCTTTTGGGCTTGCTCCACAGCCATCTCCGACACCAACTACAACTGACTATAAAAACTGGTCAGATTCGGAAGATGAAGCTGGTATTGTAACGAATGGAGCTGAAACAATGGTGCCTCCAGTTGTAACTCCTGTAATAACAAGACGTCGAACAGCAAAGAATTACAGACAGAAGCTTCTCGAGGATCAAACTACTTACATGAAGGAGCTGGTGGAGAACAGCCGAGAGAGCTTGCAGCTTCAACGAGAAGCCCTTCAACTACAGAAAGAGAAGCTTCTGTTGAAGAAAGAATACATAGGAAGAATTGAGAAGCAGAGAGCAGATGAGTTGAAGTTTCAACTTCAAATGTTGGAGTACAAAAAGATGAAGCTGGAAATAACACGCTCGAATACTGAAATGTAAAGTTTCCATTCTGCTAATGTTACGTTATTTTAGTGAAATACATATCTAAATAATACAAGTGTTACAAGTGTTTTTCTAAATATTAGCCTTCATACCTTTTGATCTACCAACAAGCTCTGTGAATCACTCTGATCTCTTGAAAATCATAAGAAGCGCAGCGAATTTTCCAAGAGCCTTGCTTAGCTAACCCTAATAAATTTCGTATGGTTATTTTTCTTAACGACCTATTTGGGGTATCATCCAAACCATTAAAGAAATGGTTGGAGGGTTTGTGATATCGTTCGTTTAAGGTAATTTTTTTTATCAGGGAAGTCAGCCAAAGCGTAGCTAAAAAGCAAAACCAAGCTGGGTTCGATTTCTAGTCTGGTCAAGGAATTTTTCGTTAAGGAAAATTTCTCGACTCCTGGGCATAGGGCATGATTGTACTTGCCCCATAATTATACTTATGCAAAAATGCTACCGAATGCATCGAAAGCTCCCGTTAATAAGTGTGGAAGTGCATTTGGAACACTAAGTTGAGAGCAAGCAATAAGCTAATTGTGAAAGCAACAAGCTTAAAATGCTAAAAAAGAAAGAAGCCTATTTCCCATTGGCTTGTGATATCTCCATGTAATTAAATGGACTTAATTTGATAAAGATTCATTGAAAACTAATACACTGAATATTTTCAACAGCATAGGGTAGAGAACTACTTCGATATTACTCAACCGTATTCGAATCAAACGTGTTTATATATTCTATATGTTTAGAACCATACATGAAAAAATCATGTACAACAAATCAAGTCATTTGGATTTAATACGACTGAGTAAGTGTTGCACCCCATGTTGTATGGGTCTTAATCATTTTGTAGTTGAGATCCTGTTGCCTTGCAACAGTTCTTCCATACAAATTATTCCGGAGTTTTTACTAAAAAACTTTATTATACAAAATACTTTATCGAAGCCCAGACTTCATGTAGAATATCAAGATATAAACTCCAAGATACTTTGGTATACTGAATAGATCAGAACTGAAGGATAGTTTGGATCACCGTAGGTAGAAAAAATCCGAGAACGAATCGGTTAAATGAATTTAAAAGTAAAAGATAACCTTTAGGTTATCTTTAAAACATTTATTGAATATTTTTGAATAAATATAGATTAAATGATGGTGTGTTTTTTTTTTTTTTGGTTTTTAATTTCTTTGGTGTGCACTTCATTAAATCTGGTGTGAAAGGAATTCTGGGAATTTGACCGGAAAGGAGTTATTAGGTATGGTTTCAGATGGTATCCTGAATCACCTAAAATGAAACTCATTAACGAAATTATTAGGTTTAGGTTTAAGAGCACCTAAATCACCACAATGTAATATATATATTTTTTTATGAAAAAGATACGTCCAACTACCATACCGAAGTTCAAACGACGATCTGAGTTGCTTGACAAGTTACTAGTAATTTTAGATAATCCTTTTTTTACATTTCGGATGAACTCAGTTTTCCAGCTTTCCAAACCGTAAAATGATCGATTAAGTTATGTCAGTGCATATGCTAGTATTAACCAGAGAAACGTTTTTTAATAATAACTTCAAATTTAGAGGATGTTTAGCAGTCTTCGTAGATCACATGAAATATAACGACCTGTGATTGAATACAATTGAAAAGAAGCTCCCAAAGATTTCATGTTCATAACTATAATTTTCATTCATAGCAATAATTTTCTCCAGCAACAAAATTCACCACAAAGCATTAGATTCTATTTTTAAGACATTAAAAGACCTTTAAGACAGTCGTCATGCCGCTTCGCGGAAGTATGTTTGGGTGTCCGTTACTACACAAATCTCAAAAAAGGGTTACCAATAATTTCTGCCAAAAATATTGCCTACATCGTCTCTTCGTCTGCTTATTATATTTTCACAACAATACATGTACAATCTATTACCTACCAGCATAACATTCAAGCTATGGAAGCCCTTCCGGTTATAATAAAGATACTGGTCGCTCGCTGGAGAAATAATCCTCACATGAGTTCCGTCCACGCAGCCAATAATTCCTGGAAAGCTCGTTTTGTCGTAGAAACTTCGTTTTATGACATTTATTTCGGCATCTTCAATGGGAAAAGTAATCGCGGCAGGGCAAAGATTGTGGGTTGGGCCATTCCAACAAAAATGTCATTACCAACACCTTTCTGATAGGAGCCTTCAGCAAAAAAAAAAAAAAAAACGGAGCGCTGCAGCAACTTTGATGATTGGCAGGATCGATGCAGATCCTACGCATATGGCCAACTTGCTTTCTAATAATTGTAAAAGGTCCGTCAATAGGGGTTTTGTCACTCGAAAATATGTGATGAATCTGCAATGATTAAGTTGATTGAAAGTAAATGTCATCTAGGAAAAACTCTAAAGCACAGGCAGCATAACGGTAATAAATACTCACATGTCATTTGGGAGGGTTAAGGGATTGGACGAATCTCTTATACAACGGCGCTGAATTATATATTCTGGGAGGTCCTCTTCACTCTCCGAATCGAACCACAATTCGATGCTCATTTTCGAAGCAGGTTCTATAGCGTAGCAAAACCATCCATTTGTTCCCAATGATTGGCTGGCTAAATCTGAAAGATAACCTATAATAGTCATTTCTAGAACAAAGGATTTCATTATATTACCTTGTTTCTGCACTAATTCGTAAATCTATTGCAAATAAACTACGAGAATAACGTCACGATTACTGATTAAACACGGTTTTCAATCTTGGGAAACAAAATTTATTTAATTTCAATGCAAGTTAAAAAAGGTAAACAAGTGGATAGCAAGAAACTAATGGGCCTATGGAGACGCACAAAAGCATAAAGGGTGATACGGTCAAAATTTGGTCAAGGGAAAACGCGTGTAAATCGGTGAAATCGTTTAGTTAAAAAATCAAATTAAATTTCTTTTTCAAGTTCAATTAGTATAAAATTCAGGAAAAATATTCAGTTAGGCTTCCGCTTTTCCAAATCCGAATTGCCGGGCCTTACGCTTGACCCCTACCATCAGATTTTGTACAGCCACCTTGTCCACCTTCTTCGCCGCAGAAAGCCAGTTTGCTTTGAGCTGCTGCTCGTCCTTAGCAGTTTTTTTGGTCTTCTTTAGGTTCCGCTTGACAATAGCCCAGTATTTCTCAATTGGGCGGAGCTCTGGCGTGTTGGGAGGGTTCTTGTCCTTGGGAACCACCTGCACGTTGTTGGCGGCGTACCACTCCATGGCCTTTTTACCGTAATGGCAAGATGCCAAATCCGGCCAAAACAGTATGGAACAACCGTGTTTCTTCAGGAAAGGCAGCAGACGTTTATTCAAACACTCTTTCACGTAAATTTCTTGGTTGACAGTCCCGGAAGCTATGAAAATGCTGCTTTTCAAGCCACAGGTACAGATGGCTTGCCAAACCAGATATTTCTTTGCGAACTTTGACAGTTTCGTGTGCTTGAAAATATCTGCTACCTTTCCCCTTCCTTTTGCCGTATAAAACTCCTGTCCCGGAAGCTGCTTGTAGTCGGCTTTGACGTAGGTTTCGTCGTCCATTACCACGCAGTCAAACTTCGTCAGCATCGTCGTGTACAGCCTCCGGGATCGCGCTTTGGCCGTCGTATTTTGTTTATCATCGCGATTTGGAGTCACTACCTTCTTGTAAGTCGATAGTCCGGCTCGTTTTTTGGCTCGATGCACGGTTGTAGACGATACACCCAGCTTATTTGCGGCATCTCGGAGAGATAGGTTAGGGTTTCGCTTGAAACTACCGGCAACTCTCTTTGTCGTCTCAGCGGCTTCCGGTTTTCGATTTCCCCCCGATCCAGACTTCCTGGCTGTCGACAAACGTTCCCCAAACACTTTAATTACATTTGTAACGGTTGATTTGGCAACTTTTAGCGATTTTGCCAACTTTGCGTGCGAGTAGCTCGGATTTTCGCGATGCGCGAGCAATATTTTGATACGCTGCTCTTCTTGCTTGGACGGCATTTTGACAACTGAAGAGTGAATTCCAAAATCAAAATAGGAGCAACATTCTACACACACACACCTTCAAAATGAGGGGTGTTCAGGTTTTTTAAATGCAAAATTGAAAGAAATACGTCAAGTTGATATTGACCAAATTTCGCCCTTATTTCCCAAATTATGCATAATGCGAAGGTTGAATGTGTAAAATCGAATTAGAATTTTGTCTATGTAAATCTAAACTGTGAATTTAATAACAATTTGAAGTTATAAATACTACCAACTCATAAAAAAAAACAAATTCCAAATTTGGAGTTTGAAAATTATTTTGAGCAACTATTGCATGCACCGGCCCCTTAGGAAAAATAAATTGTTCTGGCGTTTATTTAGATGAACCCGTTCTCACTTAATGTTCATCTGTTCGTCACCATGGAATGAACTCGTCACTTCACCGTCACCTGACTCTCGGAATTGGGTGAGAATTGTCATGTGACACCGAAGTGACAAATCTCACTTGTATCGACGTGACTGTCGGAATAACCACCAATGTAAGTCGAGCGCTTCTCTCTACTGAGTTTTGTTTTTTATTTGAAGGAATCGCTTTGGAGGTTGTTTAACGGGGTTTTCGATACGCAAACCGCAGGAGGAATGAAAGAAAGAGCATCCAATGCAAACAATACGTTAGGGGCTATTCATAAACCACGTAGACTTTGGGCACTTTATTTTGTCACTGTTGTTTTTCAACACAAATTGATTTTTTTTTCTTTATGTAAAACTCCTTTTTTTCAGTATTCCATAAGTGAAACTAAAAAAGAATATAAAAAATAAGATAATAAAAAAAATACAGTGTGTTTACTTTAATTTGAACTAAGTAAATGAGAGAAATTGAAAAAACGATGAGGTGGGCACTTTATTTTGCCTATCAGTGTATGATCTGTACCGACTAGATCGCCGCTCAACAGCAACAAAAAATCTGGTGGTGGAGTCCTTCTTGCCGTGCGCTCAACGTTCAAATCTCGCCTCCTGAAGCGTCCCGAACACTCAACGGTTGAACATCTCTGGGTGGCAATAACCACCAAAACCGGAACATTGTTGTGAATATCCCACCTGATCGTGTCAGCGACAGCAGCCTCATCGATAAGCACACTCTTTCTTTGGATTGGATCGTGTCACAAATGGGACCCAGCGACAAAATCGTCGTTGTGGGAGATTTCAGCCTCAGCACGATTTCATGGCATGTCGATACCAACGGCTTCCACTATCCAGATACTTCATGTTCGTCATTCAGACCAGCATCTCTCTCCTTGCTTGATGCTTATTCTACCGCGAGACTTCGGCAAGTTAACGGCATTCCGAATAACAACAACCGTTTGCTGGATCTATGCTTCATAACTGAAGAACTGGGTCAAAGATGTTCTGTCATTCAAGCTCCGGCACCGCTTGTCAAAAGCTGCAGAAACCATTCCCCTCTGCTACTGACGCTGGAGTTAAATCCTGAGTACAGCTTCCATGACAACTTCGAAAATGTTTATTATGACTTCAACCATGCTGACTACGAGGGAATGAACAACTTTCTCGCCGACGTGGACTGGAACACGACTCTGATGCAAATTTTGCTGCTTCGACTATGTGCTGTATTTTGCTTTACGCCGTCGATCAATTCGTGCCTAAGAAAATCAACCGTAAGCCTCCCAAACCTGCCTGGTCTAATTCTGACCTCAAACACTTGAAACGAGTTAAAAGTGCTGCTTTGAGGAAATACAGCAGATATCGCACCGATTCCACGAGGGCAAACTACGCTCGCGCCAACGACGATTACAAATACCTCAATAACAGCTTGTACAACGCCCATCAGTTTCAATTGCAAAGTCGTCTCAAAACGAACCCGAAAAGCTTCTGGCGGTTTGTGAACGAACAACGGAAAGAAACCGGCTTACCCTCTACTATGACCGATGGCACTCTTGAAGCTGACACTATCGTGGATATCGCCAGCTTGTTCCGTTGGCAGTTCAGCAGTGTCTTCTGCGACGAAAGCCTCGAATCGGCTACTAGCAATGTTCCCCGCATGTCTGTATTTGGCTCTGCTTTCACTATTCATAGTGATATGGTGATTTCAGCCGGGAAGCCGATGAAAACTTCAACTGGATGCGGTCCTGACGGTATTCCTTCAATTGTCCTGAAGCGTTGCCTAAACACGCTTGCTGCGCTCCTTGCTACGATGTTCAATTTGTCTGTAACTTCCGGCGAGTTTCCTGAATGCTGGAAAGAGTCATTTGTATTCCCAATACACAAGAAGGGATGCAAACGGTCCGTCGCCAACTATCGTGGAATTGCTGTACTAAGCTCTGTTTCCAAGCTATTTGAACTAATTGCTCTCCAAAGGCTGGTCAATGACTATTCACAGACTATTTCTCCAGACCAAAACGGTTTTGTGCCCAAGCGCTCGAGAAGCGACCAATCTAACCGTATTTACATCGTTCATCATGCGCGAAATGGAACGCGGTCATCAAGTAGACGCCATTTACACAGATCTCTCTGCGGCCTTCGATAAAATGAACCTTCAGATTGCCATTTCTAAATACGGCAATATGGGGGTTCATAACTGACTGGTAGAACTATGTCCGTGAAGATTGTCGATTACGCCTCATCTAGCTTTCCGGAAACATCCGGCGTTCCTCAAGGTAGCCACCTTGGCCCATTCCTTTTCCTGCTATATATGAACGACATGAACTTGGTCCTCAAATGCCTGAAATTATCCTACGCGGATGACATGAAGCTGTACTACGTTATAAAATGTCCGGAAGATGCCCACTTTCTTCAGCAGGAACTGCAAGTGTTCGATAACTGGTGCCGAATCAACAGAATGTCCTTAAATGTATCCAAATGCTCAACTATCTCCTTCGGCCGAAAACGTGCGATGTATCTCCACGACTACATCCTTCGAGGTACGCGCTTGAAACGAGAAGCAACGGTCAAGGATCTGGGAGTAATGCTGGACTCCAAACTGTCGTTCAAGGTTCACATTTCGTATATTGTTTCCAAGGCCTCTTCGCAGCTAGGATTTATGTTCCGCTTCGCAAAAAACGTCAAGGACGTTTACTGTCTGAAGGCATTATACTGCTCTTTGGTTCACCCTTTCTTGGAATACTGTGCCATCGTTTGGTCCCCTTTCTACCAAAACGCAGTCCAGAGGATCGAAGCTGTTCAGCGAAGGTTTATACGCTTTGCTTTGCGACATCTTCGCTGGCAAGACCCTCGCAGATTGCCAAGTTATGAAAGTCGGTGCAAGCTCATCAACTTGGAACTGTTGGAAGGTAGGCGTATGGTAGCCAAAGCGTGTTTCATTGGTGATCTGCTTCAAGGAAATGTTGATTGTTCCGCTCTACTGGATCTCTTGACCGTTTACAACAGTTCTTCGTGTTCCGGCACTCAAGGACCAACTACGGCAAACACGAACCTGTGCAAAGCATGTGCCACGTTTTCAACAGCTGCTATAACGTGTTTGATTTTAATGTATCCCGTGATAATAAGCGTTGTTTCCGTAGATGTCTTTGTTAAGTTTTGTTAATTTTCTTATGTAATATATTTTCTTAAAGGGTCATTTGGATGAACATTTTTATCTGTTGACGAAAATAAAATAAAATAATAATAAACTCTTCAAGTCAGGTTTTTTGCCCATATTCTAATCTATAAACACCAAGTTTATAACTCCAGATGAGGTCATAGATCCTCACACCATAACACTACCACTACCGCGTTAAACGGTAGGTCTAATTTATGTTTTTCAACCGCAGTTCTGTATTTTATCAGAACTTACCAAACTACGACCGCCCGAATCGAGAATGTAATTGCTTTCGTCGGTAAACCTAACTTTGTCGCAGAATAAAGTATCCTTATTGATGAACTCACTTGCAAAGACTTTTTGCTTTTGGCAACGTAGAACACAGTTTTGCATCACTCTCGTTCATTAAACGCTTTTCAATGACCAGTTCTTTCCACACTAGTAAAATGTCCTGCATCGTGGATTCTCTGTTAAACGCTTCGTATTGTTAATTCAATTTTGTCGAATAACGGAAATGATTTCTTTCGTTTCCTTTTTAAAAAACACTAAACTTCACTGCTTAAATGCTAGGTTTAATTCACACTACACTACTTACTGCACCGACTACCTGATGGAAAAAGAGGTCGAGCCGCATGGTGCGAACTCTTTTATAATATGAAATTGCTGAATGTGCATTATGCTACCTGGTGCTTTATTGGTGGGCGATGTGGCATGATGCGCCCACTGCATTTCCTAACGCCGAAAAATCGTGATATTTTCGCAAACGCATTATTTTTATCAACCAACGCACGAAAAGTATCAATTTTAGTTTTTTCGGCCATTTTTGTGGTCTTTGATCAAATTAAGGAACTCTCTCCGAAAAGAAAACGTATACTAACGTTTGCATTAAAAAAATTGGACAAAAATTGCCGATTTTTCATGGGTTTACCTTCACCCGCACTGACGAAACTTCCCATGCAGCATCAATCATAGTAACCCATGAGGCAGCAGACAATATTTGACAGCTCTATCAGTCGAAATCTAACCGGGATGGCAAAAACAGTTAAGCATCTACAACATTTTGGCACTATTAGACAACAATCAGAGCATCGAAAGAAAGCCCGGTTCCGGACGGCCGACGACCCTGAGCGACAAGAAGCTCCAAAGGTTGCTGAAGAGGAAGACCGAGGGAAAAGTGGCTACATCGCTGCGTGCGCTTGGCCCCCCGCCAAACAGTGTAAAAGTACCTGGCGAACATGAACATACATGTCAGGAAGCGGAAGTAGCGTCCACTGGTTTCGGAGCTGCAGACAATGACGCAGCGGCAGCGGCTGAATAAGATGGTCAACTCGATTTTCCCGGCGAGTCGCGACGTGGCGGTGGTGATGGACGACGAGACCTATCTCACCCTGGATGGCAACGACTGGCAGTGCACTTCGTATTTTACTTCCCCCACGAAGGCAGTGAGCTCCGAGGTGAAATTCATCTCACACACCAAGTTCCCCAAGAAGGTGCTGCTGTGGCTGACAATCAGCAAGAAGGGGATGTCAAAGCCGCTCTTCTTTCGCTCCGGACGGGCCGTGAACGGGGAAATTTACAGTACGAAATGCCTGCCGCAAGTTGCGTCGTTCATCAAGAAATACCATAAGGGCAAAGACGCGGTGTTCTGACCGGATCTGGCGTCGGCCCACTACTCGAAGCGATCGTTGGAGAAGATGGAGCGGTTGAATATCGATGTGGTACTATGGGAATTTCTGGGCCAACCTGAAGCGTAAGATCTACTCTAAGAATTTTGTCGTGAAAACTGAGGAGGAATTGATAAATAAAACGAAGAAAGAACTCAAAAACATGCCTACACGCATGTTTTCGTCCGCCATGGTGAATGTTCCGGTTAACTTCCGGAAGGCCGCTTGCAAGGGCGTAGAATTTTTTACGTAGACTACGTCTTACGGGAAGGGTAGGGTGTCAATTGAAAATCTAAAAATAATCGACCGTCACGAAATATCGTAACAAATTAAACGCTAATAACTTAATAAATGCTCAATTGATATTCAAGATGTTTGCATCAATCGATTGGAAATTTTCCCGCGATCAATTCAATCTTCAAACATTATCCGTTAACAAGCTTTTGAAAATAACCAAAATATGAAGTGATGTGTTGTAATGCCGATTTTTCAGAGTAAATTTACTAAATGCACTGTACTTTACTATCACAGATTTCAAATGTAAGCAAGGGAGCTCTTATATGCAGCAGTGAACGATATAAAAAGGGTACACCTTCGCAAATTTACTCATTAGTGTCGCAGCACTGGAGCTGGGCAGACCAACGAACCATCGAGGATAAGCAGCTAACGATGGCATGAGCTCTGGAGGCAACCTTGATGGCGCGAAGCCTCTAGTGCGGGGCAGCAAAGCGTTAATTTGGATTTGGCAGCTGGTGGTGGCACGTACCATAGAAGGTGCAGTGGCGACCAACCAGTGGTCAGGTAGCAGATTGCGCTGCAGGCTGCTGCTAGCAAGCCCTTGGCTAGGCAACCGTTGCTAGGCGGCCACAAAATTGCAGTGGTGTGCTAGGTTGCCCAAGCTGATGATGATTTGTTGCCAGTCGGTTGCCTGAGTGTTTGTTATACTTTCGGTAGTCATCTTTATTTATAGCGCAACGTGCACGGCAGCCTTGTGAAAAGACCGAGAAGGATTCAATTCTTATGCGGATTATTCCAAATCTGCCCTTTTCAGGACGACCAATCAAATGTTGAGAGAGTTTGTTTAATTTGAATTTATCTTACCAATTGGCAGAAAACGGTGGCTAAAACAATTGTAGATTTCTCTTCGTTGCATACCTTGAGCGTTGTGCACAATTTACAAATGCCTGCCTTCATGAAAAATTTAAACGTCTTATGACAAGGGTAGGGTGACAATTGAAAATCTAAAAATAAGCGACCGTACGAAATATAGTTACAAATTAAACGCTTATAACTTAATAATTGTTCGATAGATTTTCAATATGTTTATATCAATCGGTTGGAAATTCTCTCGCGTCTTAAATCAAATATCGAAAATTATCGGTTAAAAATTTTAAAACATTTTAAATAGGCAAATTAAAAAATGATGTCTTATAATTTTGTTTTGGAGCCTAATTTTACTAAAAGCACAGTACGTTCATATCACAGATTTCAAATGTGAGCAAGGGAGGTCTCATATTCAACACTGAACGATATCAAAGCAAATTTTCTCATTCGTGTTGCAGTACTGGAGCTGTGTGGAGCAACGTGTCAGTATTCATTAGCATTTGGCGATGGCATGTAACCTGGAAGGTGCGCTAGCTTCAAGGCTTCCCCAAACTGCAGCGTTTTTTTGCCACTGCCGCAGCAAAATGGCGGCGAAAAAATCGCTGCAATGAGATTACATGGCGGCTTGTGAGAGCGCACATACCAGTTTGGAGAGGCCTTCATTTGGCAGTGCGGAGCGGCAAGGCGCCAACGTTGGATTTTGCTGCTGGAGGTGGCAACCGTTGCTAGGCAGCCACTTATTTGCAAAAGTGTGCTAAGCAGTCGTTTGCCCAAGCTGATGATGAATTGTTGCCAGCCGGTGGGCGCCACCATGAGGAACTGAATAAGGTGCCTGAGTGTGTGTGATATTCTTGGTAGCCATCTTTATCTAAAGCACAACGTGCATGGCAGAAATAACCTGCTTCGTGAAAACTTCGAGAAGGATTTAATCCAATGTTGAGAGAGTTTGTTTAATTTGAATTTATCTTACCAATTGGCAGAGAGCGGTGGCTAAATTAATTGTAGTTTTCTTGTCGTCGCATACCTTGAGCATTGTGCATAATTTATAAATGGCTACCGTCACGAAAAAATTGAACACTGGACGCTAATAATTCGATCGTTTCTTGATTGATTTATTTTTGAGATTTTTGCACCAACCTAAAGGTTTTTACAATTGCCATTTTATTCACTAAATTTTTTAGTATTTTACAAATAAAAGATGACTATATTTGTTACGTTCCGGTAAATATCAAGATATTCCGTATCACGGACAACGTTTTGATTCTCGAACATGATATTCCGGAGTAACATTCCACCAAATGCATTCGAAAGAGTGTTCAACAAATTTTCTAACATAATTACTATCTAATGCTGGTCTAACGATCTATTAGGACCACACCCACGCTTTTTGATCAGACTACGCCTTACGGCAAGGGTAGAGGTCAAATGAATATTTGAAAATAACTGAAACAGATTGAATGCTAATAGCTTTAGCATTTCTCGATCGATTTTCGAGATTTTTGCCTCAATCAGTTGGAGAGTTTTGCGACTGTCAACTATCAACAATATCATTAATTATTGACTTTTAATTCCCAAACAGACCCTGAAAAATCTATAACGCGATAAGGATAATGGTTTCCAGCTGGTTTATCTTTTCAAAACAATCACTACAGCCAGCACCGCCGTTGCCTTTCATTACACCAACATTCAAATCAAACGTCCCTTTCCAGGGCCGCCAAATAATTTCTAAGAAGCGAATCAAGCGAATGATATAACATACTATCTCACTTACTTATGCTTACCCAACGTCCCATTAGAACAGTACCGGAGTTGCAATGTTCCGCTACTAAACTAAAGAAACTAATCAAACGGTTTAAAGTAGTCTACGTCAACCGGTCGTTAAACACAACCCCACTGATTTTTTGCAAGTAAACTTATTTAATTACCTTCCATGCGATATTTATCAAAAGCAATTATCTGTCTAAGCTTTTTTTTATCACCATCCGAAAAAAGTCAATTTTTTTTAATGCAAACGTTAAGCATCAAATTATAACAAATCACTATCAAAGATGCTGTGTTGCCGTTTATTCCAACATATTCCAAAATGCTTTCAATACCGTGCATACTTTTTTTATGCGTTTATTGAAGAATTACTGTGATGTACGGACTAGATGTTTTACCACACTCGCATATTGCCTGCCAAACCATAACCTTCTTACCGAATTTTTCGGTAAAAATTGCCTTCTCCGTTTCGGGGATGTCTTCGTCTTCGCTTTCAGTATAGAATTGTGGTCCGGGAAGCGTTTTGTAATCTAGTTTCACATACGTTTCATCGTCCATTATTATACACCCAGAATTTCTACACAATAACGAATCGTAGAGTTAGCGGGCCCTTGGTTTCACGGACGCGGCCTGTTTTGGGTTCCTTTTGGGTTTTTTCTGCTTCCGGTATGTTTTTAGCCCAAGTCTTTGTTTGGCACCCATGACGTTACTCGACGAGGTTTCTAGTTTTTTCGCAACATCCTGAACGGAAGTCGCTGGTTTTCGCTTGTAGGCCTCCCTGATCTTTTTATCGATATCCGGACTAACAGGACCGGATTTCCGACCACTCTTCGGCGCATCTTCAAACGTACACTGTTCTCTATATTTTCGAATCGCAGATCGTACCGCTCCGACGCTTACACCCTCTTCCTTGGCCAATTTTCTCAAGGAGAGTCCGCTCACAGTGCACCATTTGTGCACGATACTTTTTCGTTGTTCCGGAGTAAGACCACGCATTTTGATAGGTAACTCAAAACTGAGCACTTTTTGATGCTATGTCATTCAAAAATGTGCAAACAAAAGGACGCAGCCAAAACATGTTGAAATATTTCATTGTATTCAAAGTGACCGTTAAAATAAGGTGTGCTCTGGAGCAGTCGTTATTCATTACATCAAGATAATTCCGAATTAAAATACTCCAAAAACAATTGTGCAAGTTAATAAACCGAAAACCCTATTTTCATCACTGTTGCACATTATACGTTGGTTAATCACAATTGAAGTCTGTGTTAGAAGAAGTGCACTTGGTGAATTTAATAATCAAAACGTAAGACATTACGATATACTTTTGTTATTTGCAAATTTACTATCGAAAACAATAAACAATTTTTAATTAGAAAGGTGAGTCCCAAGCAGCACAAAACACAAATAGTTGCAGTAACTTGATTGTGAATTAATTGAGTTGCATTCAAATTAAAAAGATCGTCCATAGAACCAAACCAAACAGATTTGGTCAAGATTTATTACAGACAGAGTTATAAACATTCAATATCGCACATGTCGTCTTTTCACCGCTGATTTTTTTTAGCTATCATAATTTCAGCTCACTATAGTAAACAGGGAAGTAGTGCTATGTCCAAAGGGCGAAATAACCGGTTGAACAACCATTGACCAAGAAGCTCTAGTCATGCATACTAGAATGTAGTAA
Source organism: Aedes koreicus (assembly GCA_024533555.2). Taxonomy (NCBI): domain Eukaryota; kingdom Metazoa; phylum Arthropoda; class Insecta; order Diptera; family Culicidae; genus Aedes; species Aedes koreicus. The sequence continues at coordinate 247,442 of JAHHFK020003254.1, forward strand.
AGCACTGTTTCTCAACAAGGTTTCCATCGATCTCAAAAATAAACTCTCCAATCAAACCACACACTTTTACTTTCTCTGTCAATCTTGACGGATTCAGATCGTCCAATTAAGTGTGCTCCCTTCGCATCGTACTCTATTACTCATTATTCGTATGTCATCTGTTGCTTTGCATCTCGTCACCAGTGGCTCGTTAATATTAAACGCCATTCCGACTGTGAGCATTTAGAGGTACCTTCCAATTGCGGCATCAGCCAAGATGAAAGAACGCGATTGGCGTTGCGTTCTACGCGAGACTTCCCATCAAACGAACGGGTGCTCGTTATGATAGCCATCATCTCTAAAAGAGCTAACTTAAGTCGAGTGGCCCTTTCCTCTATTCCGCATCCTCGTCAGCGCAGCTTGCGGCAATCTAGCCAGCAGGAGAATCTTGATCTTGCGACTACTCCCAACTGCCATCTCCCGTCCCCGAAAGTGTGCGCGAAGGCGATCAGGAAGGAGAAACCAAAGAGTCTTTGAACCTTTGACGACCTTTGGCAATAAAAAACATTCTTCTTTCCATAAATTTTAATTAACAGCTGACTGCCTTTGCCTTTTCCGTTGTTTGTTATCAGTAGCCACATCGTCATCGCCTACTGCCAGTGGTTGGCTGACAGCAGCGATCGTGTGGATTCTAGGTCATCTCAAAGCTCACTTGTGGACCCAACGATGGTGTCATGATATTATATGCTGAACGCTTCGAGGAAGTAAGAATTTCGTAACGAATGATTGTTCTCGGTGATTAATTGAGACAAATTGTGCCTACAAAAACATGTTTCATTCTCTCCCGCTTGTGTGGAATAGGATTGAAAAATCAGCACATCAACTTAGCGATTCGTAATTCACGAAGATACTGATGAAAAAGCTTGAGGAACCAAAACAAACCTTGTTTTAAGTCAGAACTAACTATAAGATTTTAAACATTTCCCATTACCTTTTGCGAAACCGTAACCACATCGGCCACCAGAAGGAAAACCCCACGATGCCACAGATTTTTCGCAAATTGCAGATTATCGCATCTCACCTTAACTAATTGACGGTAATTAATTTTATAAATTCCCGGCACTCGCTCATGCAAACTGCCTGTTCATCCCAATTTTGCGTGATCAAAACATGTTTCTTAAAATAGTGAGTGCAACTGAGCGCAAGTGATCTACGGCTCTCCAAATCTACGCACGCTTATTTAGTACAAACAGCCATCATAGTATAGCAGGCCGGTGCGTTCCTATAACGACGATGGACGGTTTTTGGCGGTGGCGGCATGTGGTGGAGCGCTGTGCTATGAACTCCCGACCGTCGAAATGCCAATGTTTCCGTAAACAAAATTAGTCAAACGAATTACGAGTGCGGTGTGTTGCAGTTTAAATTTTTGGTCGCGGTAAATCTCAACGAGGCTGGAAAAAGGCCTAGCTATTTTTGGTGATTCTATTTATCAACTTGAAGATGATGATGATTACGGCTGCGCAATCAGATTTTGCTACTAAAGGTTAGTGCAAAAGGAGTCGATTAATCGATTATCCATCAAGCCCGTTTAGTCCCTTTTTTGACTGCGTATAGAAATGCTAACTTTTCAAACCAGCTTCAGCAGGATGACCCCACCCCGTTGACGTGTTTTGAGTGAATGACCGGAGAGATTTGCATTAAAGAATAGAAAATATGATATAGGGTAGCTGCCCCCATATTAATCCCATTGTTCCTTTATTCATCCTACGATGAATCAAACAATTGGGCAGTTGAAGGATCGGTTTCGTTTTCTAATAATGTTTGCTTACGTTAAATAACTACAACAAACATTACTAACTAATCCTGTCACGTGTATATCGTTTTATTTCAAGAAGGATGAATTGCAAAGTGATGAGATTAATATAGGTACATCTTCCCTAAATGCTTTTGTCGTTGTTTGAAGACATCTGATTCTTCTTCTGCATTTTTTTTTCTCATTAACTACATAACTTCACTATTATCGCTATTTTTGCATTTCTAATTTTCACTATTTGTACATGATTTCAAAGGGCCTGACGACTGTGAATATGAGGAGTTCTTCGAGGAGATTACGAACATTTAAAAAATAGCTTGAATGTTGTAGAAATGTTAGAACCACTGTAGACTTCTTCCTCGACTTCGAAATAATACTTCAACAAGTTTCATTAGAATGAAAAACCCGAATTAATCCACCGATGGTGAGACTGAGCCCTTCTTACACTTCACCAGAACTACGAACTCAAATATGGACAATATTGTACTGGATACATATTTTCTTCAGAAATTCCAGGAAGAACCAGGAATATTCGATATGCAGGGCTGGTAGCAAGTCACTTTTTAGTGACTTGGTCACTGTTTTGAGTCTAGTCACTAAAAAGTCACTATTTGCATCCAAAAGTCACTAAAGTCACTATTTTCAGGAAAATGGTCACTGAAGTCACTATTTTCACACCGCCGATTGTAAAAAGTTTTAAAAAAATCAGTTGTACCTATTGTTCACTAGTCAACCAAATTAAGCTAGCTGGTCACACTATATAAAAATCGAGAAATATACACCAAAAAACTAGATGCCCTGGCGAGCGCTGTCCCGCCTCTACCTCAATTGAACTTGTCAAATGCAGAGCGCTGGTTGGTCACAGTTCTCTAGATTAGCTTGAATGCGACGCACGTGGTTCCATATTACATCATCTTTCATTATTTTTACAATATTCCAGCTATTTCATAATAATTTTTCATATTTTTATACATATAAACCCTGTGAACCCCATGACGAATCGAACGGGATAGGAGTAAAACACTTAAAAAGTTTATCCAATATGCAATATGTTTATTCAAAAGAATCAAGTCATTTTTGATTTACACTCACTTTTTAAAAAAAATATTTAATAAATAATAAATCAATTAATAAATCAAAAGCGGACTACTCTTTTGGTATCCAAATAGAAAAGAGAAAAGTGGGAACGAATTGTATATCAGATAAAGGACTTATTTTCGGTTACTCGCTTAGTAATTCTGAATCTAGATTTGATTGTTCGTATCCCGACAGTCAAGCGAACTCAATTCGATCACAGGTGAAATCGGGATGCGGTCAATTCGACCAATTTATAAAAGCGTAATGATTTCAAAGTTCCATTAAAACTCGTATATTGAAATTCCATATATTTTGTAAGAAATTTCTGAGACAAATATTCTTAGTTTATGATACAGTAGATTAAAAAAAAAATCATAATTCATCAATTATTTAAGTTTATTCTGTCTTTGATGGACTTCTGTTGAACCGAATGTTTCTTGGCAAAGTTGTAAAACTTGTTAGGTAGAATTTGATCTAAATTTGTTTGATAAAGTTTATGAGCTATTGATAAGCCATTTGATCTATTTCAATGCTATTTTCTAAGGATTCTTCTAAAAGGAAGAACCACTCATACATCTAATGTACGCTGATCTAGAAAGGTTGGGGCGAAACATCGTCGGTTGAGTTTGAAAGCCCAATGTGTGGCCCGCGAATACATCACTTTCAGAGGACATTTTGTATAATATTGAGAACTTGCTACCTGTGGAAAAAGTTTATGTTGGGTGAGGAAGCAATGGCAGAGCTGGTTAAATTAATGGAGATCGACTAACTCCACTTTTTCAACAATGCAAATAAGCAATACGTCGCTGCTGGTATGGACGTACTCAAAAACTACAAGGTACAGCCCCATTGGGTTGTTCGAAATAATGACGTAGGACTACGATACCAAATGTAAGCCATTTAGATGGTACAATGCAATGTTCTTTGAATAAACCCTTTCAGGCCTAATTTATACAAGCAATTTGGTGAATTCGGATTGATTTGGTGCTCAATAACATTAAATGATTGAAAAAACTGGGAAATATATTTTTGAGATGTGCTGGGTTGTCCAAACTGCCCAAGAGTGCAGAACTTAAGATCTACAGTTGTAACAGTAGCTTTATCCGCTATTCAATGTTATGTTATGTATTCAAAGATATTCAATGAATGTCCTGGGAGACCAACTGACATTATGAGATAATATTGGGATATTATATGCCAAACAAACTAACTTAACTTTGTATAGCCCATAAAGCTATTGTTACAATTGTAGACCTTAAGTAATCTGGTCCCGAGATAATCTGATAATGACTGGTGAGCTTACAGGATGTAAGCTCTGTCATTGAATGTGTTTGAATGCATATCGTCACCTTTCATAGATTATAAAGCTAACTTTACGACTATAGATCCTATATTCTGAACTAAAGGGCAGTTTTGATTGCCTAGATTATCCCAAGATATCTCATTATATCGGTTGACCTTTCAAAAGACTCAATTCATTTAGTCAAATACATATTGTTACTCTGTTTAGTGCAAAAAGCTGTAGATTTTAAGCTACAATTCAAGACTTAAAATCTTTAGCTGCAGTTTTTAGGTTTGGAATTCCAGGAAAGTTTGAATAACCTAGAACATCCGAAGATTATCTGATAATGTCTGTTGTTCTTTCAAAATATTCAATGAATATGTTTCAATACACATGTATACTTGTATATTTCAATAGCTTTGTACAGCCCAAAAAGCTTTTGTTACAACTGTAGGTCCTATGTTCTGATCTCAAGGATAGTTTGGATGACCTAGAACATGTCATATCCCAACAAACATCGGTGTTGAATTAGAGCTTGTTCAAGCAAATTTGGAGAAGCTATTCAGCTGTTTCTTCTAGAATAGCTGAATAGCTTCTCCAAATTTGTTTGAACAAGCTCTAATTCAACACCGATGTTTGTTGGGTATTGCATTATAATTTTTTTTTACTTTAAGAATGTTAATTTACTGTAACTTTGTATTGACTAAAATGTACTGTTACAACTGTAAATCTTAAGTTCTGAAGGCCAAGACAGTTTGGATGACCTAGATCATACCAGTATTATCTTCTTGTGTATTAAGAGGGATTCCATCCAGAATGTGCCGGAAATCCCAAAAATCATACCCGATCATCATTGATTTGGATGAAACTTGGCACATGAGTTCGGTACGTTGGAAAAAAAAAATTCCACTGGTGTTAAGATAATTTGGGTTCAAGAGTAACTTTTGAGATGGGCGTATGTGTTTTTTCCAACATTTTACTTGAAAAATCGTAGTTCAAAAACCATTACATTTGAGAGAAAAACTTTATATAAGGGAATTGTAGGGAACTATGAAAACCTTTCTTAAAAAAATATACACAGAAAAAAAAATTTTTTTTTCATCAAGAAAAAAATCAAAAATAATTACTAAAAATAAAATATCTAAAAAAACATATTTTTAATATTTTTTTAATTTGTTGTATGGAAATTTGAGGAAAAAAGACACGTTTAAAAAAAAACTCTAGGATGGACGCTCTTATAATAAAAAAGTTTTTCAAATAGCGAACTTTGGTGTATATTTCAAATTTTGGTTATTCATTCTTATAAATAAATTTTGATGTTACAATATGGTTTTGGAGATCATTACAAACAATAATGATAATAATGATAAACCCCGTAAACGCAACCGTTTTCAAGATATTTCTGATTTTCTTTCAATAAAATTTAAAACTAAAAAATACGCGGAAGGAAAAAGGGGGGGGGCCTCTTTTCATACTCTTCATGTGATACATAACAAAACGACATTTTTGTTAAACAATCATCACTTTTTTGGTTCGCCCATTCGAATAACTCTAATGCACTTTTTATAGGGTGTTCATGTTGTACAGCAAGGCTTGCATATCTTGCCATTCGTTTTAATGTACCACCAATTGCATCGCAAGGTCCCTTACCGTGGGATGTTGCGAAAAAATGCCATTCAGCATCAATATTGTATTTCTTTTTAAACTTACAAAGGCTTGCAAAGTTCTTCCTATTTTTATATTGAGATGCTGCCCCGTCAGACATAAACGTAGCTTTCTTTACTTTAATTTTTGTTTGCAAAAAGCTTATTAGTTTTGAAATAAACACCTGCACCGCAATCGTATCATGTTTCAACACTTCTGAGATAACAATGAAACTGATATTTTTAAGTATTCCAGATTCCGTGTAATAAATGACAAAAGGGTGAATAGTGGCTTGCTCATTACTCCAATAACTACTTTGAACAGCATCTTGAAAAACAAATGAATAATTTTCAGAAAAATCACAAATTATTATTACTGCGCCGTCTTTAAGACAACTTTTATAATCTCTCAAGAAACTAGACTGCTGAGATTTTACAAAATCGTGGGATACTAATTGTTCCAACTTTTCACAAAAATAAGCAATAAATTCATCAATTGGTTTAACAAGTGTCTCTAAACTACATCTATCAGTTGAAATCCATTGCTCAAAAAGATATTTCAACTAAACCACGTTTTTCTAATTTGTCTGTTAAACTACTCTCAAAATCTGAAAAGCCTGGACATCGTTCGCATTCACGGAGGTAACATTTTTTAGTTCTAGTTGATGAGCTACATAATATTTCTTCAAAACACAATTTATAATCATTCTCGAATGAATATTTTCTAAGACCATGAAGCATCAAGTTAATGTTCTCATGAATGGTGCAAACACAAATGTTATGAGAACCTGTGCTGCCAAGTAATTTGCAATGCTTTGGTCTTAGTGCTGCAAAAGAGCTAAACCCAACAGCATTTTGATGCATCTCTTGAAATTTAATGAAAGCTTCTCTTAATGAACAAACTAAAAGGCGCTTTTGAATATGAACCCTCTTACCTTCACTCCTCACTGAAACGTAGTCGTTCATACCAGGGGTTGCTCGTGTAATCTCATCACTGTCGTAAAATTGCAAAATTTGGTTTTTTATTTCCGGGTTCAGACCGTGTCCCAGCTTTTCGTTAGGGGCAGCTAAAACACCTTCGTGCTTTGCAAGGAATTTAGCTTGTGATACGATGTACTTGTTTGTTATTCCAAATTCTGCCATTACTCTTTGATTTGTCCAAGATTGTGGTAAAACCGAAAGTATCCTTACTTGATCGTCCCTCGAAGTTTCTGGATCAGCATACCGGTCCTTTAGCTGCGCGATTATTTCGTCATATTCGGCTGCTTTCACTTTCAATTGTTCCAGGTCATCCTCCTCCGCTTGATCCCCAAATATGTGTGTCCGAATGCCGTTTGAAACATCTTTGAACTTTTTGCGGGCATAATTTACGTTCAGGAACTTTTTAGCCGATATTGGCGAAACGTTGATTCCAGCTACGCCCTTGTTAAATAGCTCAATATTATGGCGCCTTGAATAATCTTGCACACACTATCAGATGGCACTGACATTAATGATATTGCCGATGGCGTTTCCTCGAGACCATACAAGTCTACTTGCCGTGATGTAGATGGTTGTGGATCCATAATGTTAGTAATTGATGGTTTCTCACTAGGCTCCGAAATTGCAGCATGGGATTGTTCCGTTCTATTTAAATGCAAACGACAATTATCACAAATCATCAAAGAAGTGTCCAAATGTGTTTTGCCCATAAACTTGAGTTTTTTGACATTTTGTTCGGTTAATTTACGAAGGTTTTTTGAGCACCGTTTAGTGGGAAACGGCATACAACACTTCTTCATGTTAAACTCCATTTTCAGTTCACTCAGATAGATTTTACTGATGAATGCGACTATGTATGAGCATATATATTGGCTGTGGTACCTTTGGAAATGCAGGTATAAAACATCTCTGGTAGTTTACAGGCAGCGTACATTAGCTGTTTTTTTTATGAGAAGATATACCTGACATACGTTATAGCTGCTATTTGTCTACCTACCTTAAACAATATGTGTTACTTTCATCGCTACATCACCGAACTGTTCGGAGTGTAGTTTTCACACACTACACCCGACCTCTAACATCGTTGGAGCTTGGCAAAATAGTCAGCAGTTCGATTAATATGCTTCTTCTATATGACCCTCCGCATAATTTCATCATCTGTCCATTTCACACTTGTCGCCCCTGCGACATCTATCTCGCTGTTACTTTCATCGCTTTAGCAAATTCGCTCCCTTCATTCTCTGAGCGGCCCGACCGATACAGCCATAAAACAATTATAAATATATTGATTGCAATATTAAAACAATAGTGCTATTTATCTTGTTCTTTTCAAATGAGTCTTCTTATCATCCTGATATCAAAAGAAAAGAGGACATTAGAGTAATGTGAACGTTATAATATGAAGATCTTGGAAAATTTATCATTTCTGGTGGAAATCTCGATTAACTTAAGAAAAGAGCGAATTTTCTTATGTTTTTTCATTCTATTGAAATAAAATCCGAAAAATCTCGAAAACGGTTGCGTTCAGGTGATTTATCATTATAATCATTATTGTTTTTAATGATCTCCAAAATCATATTGTATAATTAATTTTCATTTATAATAATGAATAACCAAAATTTGAAATATGCACCAAAGTTCGCTCTTCGGAAAACTTTTTTATTATAAGAGCGTCCATCCTAGAGTTTTTTTCAAAACGTGTCTTTTTTTCTCAAATTTCCACAAAACAAATTTGAAAAATATTAAAAATATGTTTTTTTTTTATATTTGATTTTTAGTATTTATTTTCGATTTTTCTTTATGAAAAAAAATTTTTTTTTTCAGTGTACATTTTTTTTACAAAGCCTTTTTAGTTCTCTACAACTCCCCCATATAAAGTTTTTCTCTAAATGTAATGGTTTTTGAACTACGATTTTTCAAGTAAAATGTTGGAAAAAAAACATACACCCATCTCAAAAGTTACTCTTGAATCCAAATAATCTTAACACCAGTGGATTTTTTTTTTCAACATACCGAAGACGTGTACCAAGTTTCATCAAAATCGAAGATAGTTGAGTTTGGTGACCGACCGATTTGGCGTGGAATCAGTCTCCAAACCTGACCACTTTTTGTGGCGGTCGCAATGCGATTTTTTTTATGAATTGTGGTTTGCAGAACTCGTTTATAAAATATTGCCAATGCCTCAACCCACCAGCCGTTGCATCCAGTGAAAGCTCCAAGTATGTTGTAAAAATCGCTAAGTTACTTCAGTTGATTCAGGTCAACAATGATCTTCTTATTGACGAATGGAACTTGTTAAAATGCTAGGTGCTGACCTTGAGTACAGAGTACAGAATTGAGAAGTATTGGAACCAGTTTTTTTTACCAAGAAAACGGCTGTAGGTAAGCCTAAATACCATCAGGTGATTAAGGTAGTGATTCACATGGCAACGGCTCACAAAAGGAGTTGAGAAGCAAGATATGCCAGAAGTAATTCTAGCACAGGCCATGCTGGAAGGCGTTTCAACCGTACTTATAGACCCGTCTTCGCAAATACGAGCTGCGGACCAAGTACAGGAGGTCGTTGAGAAAAAAAAGTGCCTTGATTACAGGCTTCTTTACAAAAAAAAAAACCCATAAAGTGATACGCAGTCGTATTCATTTTTTCAAACGGGGTGATCACTTAGTTAATTTTTACTGTACTTATACAACAAATGTATAAAAGATTAAAAAAATACTCAAATTTGGAAGTCACTATTTGGTCACTATTTGGTCACTATTTGGTCACTATTTGGTCACTATTTTTATTATTTTAGTCACTAAAGTCACTATTATTTATCCATACATCCGCTACCAGCCCTGGATATGTCATATATTCAGTTTATAAAATGAACTATTTGTCAATCCTGAACGTAATAGTCTTTAACGACTTGTTTATGTTAGTTATCTAAAAGGGGAAATCACATAAATATTAGAAATTTCATATAATCAGTCCATAGAATGCATTATTAGACTATCCTAAGCGTCAATTTTGATTATCGATATAAATTCAAGATGCTTAATAAGTACATGTTCGTTGAAAATGGTGTAGTTATAGTAAATGGAGACTTTGTGTAATTTTCGAATATACTCGTAGCAGTTCAAAACCAGACCACTCGAGCGGATCTGAACCTAGTAAACATATTCAATTGAGCCACGAAGACTTCATTTTCAATTGAGAAGCATATTTACACTCAATTGAACTAACTCGCCTACTTCAAGCAGTTGAAAACAACGCCTTCAAATTCATTCGTGTTTTTCGTGGAGTGGAGTGGGTAGCCTCGTGAAAATCGACGAGATAATGACGGCAGATTCCTACATCAACATCTTGCGAGAAAATCTGGAGGTTTCGCTGATCCAGACGGGTCTTGAAGAGAAGTTCGTATTTCAGCAGGACAAGGACCCGAAGCATGCTGAAAAGAAGACCAAGTCTTTCTTCCGATCTTGTCGGATCAAACCGAGTGCAAGCACTCCGTGAGCGTGTTGTACGGTTTTACGAAACGCATGATCATCGTGGAAAAAAAATTTACGGTAGACCACTTTCGAGACGAAAACGTGCCCGTGAGTACAGTTTACCGGATCCTGGAATCCCTGAGCGTGGAGTGGAAGACCGGTAGCAACCTACCAGTGAAGATAATGACGAAGAAGAAGAAGGAAGCGTTGGAAGCGTCCTCCGAGTACACGGACGAGCAGATAGCGACCGTGAAATCGCAGTGCCGGTGGCTGACGAAGAACTACCGCGGGACATCGTTCGTGCTAGACGACGAAAATTACTTTCCGCCCTAGAAGACCCACATTTCAGGAAATGACAGCTACTATTTCAGCGACAAGTCAGCCACACCCCCCGAAGTAAAATATACGCTTAAGCATAAATTTGAAAAAGAAAGTTATGCTATACATCGCCATATCGAACAGAGGGATTTCAAAGCCGTGGTTCAAGCCGAGCGGTCTGGCCATCAATCAACAAGTGTACCCGGAGGAGTGTGTTGAGATAATTCTTCTGCCGTTCTTAAAGGAGCATCATGCGAATGGGAAGTACGTCTTCTGACCGGACAAGGCGTCTTCCCATTACGCCAAGAAGACGCTGGAGTATCTTGAGCAGAAAAAGATACCGTACGTGCCGAAAGAAAGGAACCCGATCAACTAGCCCCAGTGCCGTCCCATTGAGATTTTTTTCGGCTCCCTCAGTTCCATAGTGTACACAAATAATTGGCGGGCCAAGGATACGAAGCAGTTGACCACAAGGATCCGGAATTGTATCCGGAAGATGGACGTCAGTGCCGTCAGGCGCTCTTGTGAGAGCATCGCGACTAAGTTGCGTCGTATGGCTGACCAGGGCCCCTTCTCCAATATTCATTGACGTTTTTTTGAAGAATAAACATTATGTTTTTAATAAAAAATACCGAATTCGTCAAAAAAAAAAAAAAAATTTTTTTTTTTACTATATGACTGAAAATATTCTTATTTTTTATTGAACACCCGTTAATTGACCTCTTGTACCGGATCCAGGACGGATTTCGCATAGGATTTCGAATGTTTGGAACGGATGTGCCGGGAAAATAGAAAAAAGTTAAGGGGTTTTTTTTCGGGAAAACTGGCAACCCTGATTTTCAAATTTGTTTTTCTGTTCATAATTCTATGACATTTAGTCGTGGCAATTTTTTTAAATTAAAATCTGACACGCTTTGAACCAATTCTGTTCGACAGTAATCCCTCTAAGCAATACTTTTTAATTTGATTTATTTTTTAAAAGAAAAAAAAAGAAGACGAAACAGTATTCCTTTATTGATATTTCTCAATCTCAGGGATTAAGGTTTAACAGATAATGTAACGAGGATCTATCTGAAATCTTGGGATTTGGGTAATAGTGATTCAGGACGCTTTTCATATTCACTCCGATAAATCTTTTCACTATAAAAGCCCTTTCTATTAATTATCCAAATGAGCTTAACATCTATTTACCCAGAAGTGCTGCTGCCATACCATATTTTGAAATGGCAGACCAATTTTGAGTTGAAAAACAAGTGCCCAAACGTCGTACGCCATCGTGTGATTTTATTTACCAGAACCACCGAAGCGACTAGACCGGAAGCTGAGAAAATAGCCCCCGACTAGGTTGGCAAGAACTCATACATCACTCAACTCAAGAAATCACCAAGCGCATCGTTCCCATGAAGGTACACGGAGCAAGAAATCATCCACCATAGGAACAGGCAAAACAATTGCTGCCTGGTTCCGACCGAGGTTCCGACTTTGTCTGTCTTTTTGACATCATCAGAGCTGCCCTTCCTTCCATTCCTAGTCCAGATTCCAGCAAGCCCAAACCGAGCACTCCGATCATTTGAAATAGGGGGAGCTCTCATTCATAACGACTTGCTTCCGACTCATCTTCATTTTGCATTCTTCCCCGACTGTATGGTGACTTGTTTCTTCTACACTTGTGTGGTTCGACTTCTTTGCACCCTAGATTACAATCCATAAGTTACGCCACGTTCGGCAACGCTGATGCTAATTTCATTTGATACGTAATTTATAACAAAGATTTGAATCACATACAATCAGCACTGAAGCACTTTTACCCAACCAAGAGGTAGAGAGACCGAAGAAGACTTAAAGAAAAAGAAACAAAACAACAATAGCAATCAACTTGCCCAGAAACCGTCACACGCCGATGGTTCCTGTTTTTCCTGAAAGGTGCGCAGTTTAGTCGTCCCGGAAATATTGACCGCTAAGCGGAAACCATGCATGCATCGTCGGAGACGGAGCCGACTTTGAGACATATTCGGCGGATTCGCTCCGATCGTAGTACACATTCGGAAAGATTGAGTAATCACCGCAGGGCCCCTCCGCACACCCGCACACGCCTTACCGATTTGATGACGTTCTTTTTGGCCGTTCGTCAACAAGACACAGTCAGCTACAACGGCGGTGCACGCGACGGGGTGACAACGGTTGGCTTGCTACGATTTGTCGGGTCAAACTGCCAAGGAGGGGGCGTTCATCCGGTCGACGTCGTCATAGAGATTCACACGCCTGCCCTTACGGATGTACCTGTGTGGTGATGCCTACTTGGTTATTGCCCGCTGCTTTTTGGCATGGTGCGCCATGCTGGCTGCTCTGCTCAGATGTCGTGACGGTCAACAAACAACAGCGTAAGACAAGAAAAAAGATATTATGTCGGCAGTCGGAGCCGACGTCGAATTCAGCGAAGGAATCACTCTTGCGTGGAAAGGAATGTGTTCTTCCTCTTTTTCAATGCGCTGACCAAAGGGTGACGCGCCTATATGCAGTGGACAGTTTGGGAAGAGGAAGAAGGCTGTAAAGTCTGGAGCGTTTTCTTCTAGCGTGTAATTTGTGGCTTCAGTATGAACTGATTTTGATTTTTTGTTGCTTCACTGAGGGATTTTTCTAAGGTTTTCCGATCCATCAGAAAATAGCTACGGTCCAGGTAGCTTAGAACCACCCGAAGTTTTGTCAATATAATAAAGAATAAATTTATGTTATAAACATACCCTATTCTATTATGGACGAATTTCACGCCAACTCATTCAGTGTTTGGCAGCCCCCTCTCAGAATCCAATGGAATGTGGGTGTGTAGACTATGTCTTTTTAAGCAACTTTGCATACTTTTTTTTTAAATTTATCTAGACTGCCATTTGGAACGGGCTTATGTTTTTTGATCGTTTTTTTTAAATCAACATAACTCAAAAAGGACAAGACTTACAAAAAAGTGATGTATGGGTATCTTTAGAAAATCGTTTTGACTTTTACTAAAAAGAAATCTAAAAATTGTGAAATCGATTTTTACACGCTAAAAAATAAATATTTTAAAATTTTAAAGTCGATTTGCAAAAAAATACCTTAGAATTGGACGAAATTTTTTCTTAAATATCATATAATATAATTGACTAAAAGTTCGCCATACAGTGCAAGATGGGCACTTTAAAGGAAAAAAAGTTTTTCTAACAACAAATTTTTCATGTCAACTAACTCAAAAAGAACAAGACTTACAAAAAAGTGATGTAAAGGTGAATTTTAGAAAATTGTCTTAACTTTTATGAAAAAAAATTAAAAAATTGTAAAATCGATTCTTACACGCTAAAAAAAAAATATTTTAAAATTTAAAGTCAATTTGCCAAAAATGGCTGTCTTAGAATTGACGAAATTTCTGTTTTAATGAAGGCAATATAATTGTCTAAAAGTTCACCATACATTGCGAGATGGGCTCATTTAAGGAAAAAAAAGTTTTTCTAACAACAAATTGTTCATGTCCTATTTTTACCGTTTATCGTGCCTACTCGTCTTATAATTTGATGCTTAAACCTCACAGAAGCCAATCAAATTTAATTATAATGACAATTTGGATTTTTTAAGGGTCTTGGAATGTTTGAAACATCAAGGCTACCATTTGGAAAGGGCTTATTTTTAAATTTTTTTTTTTTAAACTTTAGTGATAATACAATTAAATCAGGTTGTTGATCCTGTTTATTATCAAAACTTTGAAGTATATTACACGAAGGAAAACAAAAGCTTTATCATTATATCTTAAGTATTGACCCTTGACTCAATAGCAGTTTACATCAAAATTGCTAGATTTCATTGAACAAAATTCAATATATTGCTCAAAAACTATTTTCATGTCAGATGGAGCAGTGGCTTATTAGAAGAACAAAAAGGACTTTGCCAGCTTGTGTAATTTCAAGTCCAAGTATGGATTGGAAGCAGAATTGAAGTGATATGGTGGAGGAAGAAACACTCGAACTAGCAGAACGAATATAATGATACTTGTTTATTCTCTGTTTGTTTTACATGGAATGATAAAAAGGAAAAATGGAAATGCGGGGAAGCCGCGAACGCAAATAATGACAGCGTTAGCACATTGGTGGGTAAATAGTTGGGGCCACATTGATAGGGTTTGCAATACACAACAAGAATGGCACTTCGTTGCAACGTCTCATGGGTCTATTTGATGCTATTGTTGGTACTCTCAAGCGAATGGCAAAGAGAGCAAGCCTTGCTCAAGATCACTGAATTTCTGCTTCATATCAGCTGAATAGTATGCAAAAATGTCAGAAGAACTAATATAGCCACGTAAAAACAATACCTGAAACACAGGCGCATTGCTTTGTACCTATTTCAGAAAATCAAATTTCAGCTAAAAGGTTTTCTGATTCAAAGGATAATACAAAGAATTTTACTGTGTATGTGAAATATTTATTAATAAAATATATGTCTTCTTCTTAAGCATTTCAAGCTTATTGCTTTCACAATTAGCTTATTGCTTGCTCTCAACTTAGCGTTCTTAGCACTTCCACAGTTATTAATTAAGAGCTTTCGATGCCAAGTACCTTTTTTGCATTAGTATGATTGTGTGGCAAGTACAATTATACGCTAAGCCCAGGGAGTCGGGAAATTTTCTTCAACGAAAAAATCCCTGACCAGATCGGGAATCGAATGGTGTTGCTTTGTAGCTGCGCCTTTGCCGACCGAGCTAAGGGAGGACCCAATAAAATATATGTAGCTATGTTAATTACTAATACGTGAAAATGTATAATACATATAAAAAATAAAAAATAAAAACCCTTACCAAGCAAAAACCTACCTACATAAACAGTATTTCTCAAATTCATACAACGTTATATTTCAATCGTCTTTAAATGGATATGCATCAAGTCTTATCAAATTAGAATTTTCTAATTTAATTAGACTTGATGCATATTCATTTAAAGACGAATCAAATATGACGTCCGCTATTCTTTTAGATTTATCAGCTGCCCTCTATTACAATTTTTCCGATACCTTTTACACGTACTTTAACAAATCTCTTTAAAAAAAAATCGATCAAAAAACTTAAGCCCTTTTCAAGTGGCAGT
This sequence comes from Aedes koreicus, assembly GCA_024533555.2. Classification (NCBI taxonomy): domain Eukaryota; kingdom Metazoa; phylum Arthropoda; class Insecta; order Diptera; family Culicidae; genus Aedes; species Aedes koreicus. The sequence goes on from JAHHFK020003254.1 coordinate 263,108, forward strand.
CTAGATAAATTTGAATAAAACAAAGTATGCAAAGTTGCTTGAAAAGACATAGCCTGCACAGCCACAAGGTTGCATTGGATTCTGAGAGGGTGCTGCCAATCACGAAGACGAGTTGGCGTGAAATTCGTCTATGTTTGTATTAGTGTACTCAGTATAATGAAGTGGTGGTGACAGATGCACACTTCAGGATTTGTGTTTATTCAGGCATAAACATGTTTTTCGGTGTACAGTTACCGGAACGACACCTGTAGTAGACCAATTACATTTTTACACCCAAACATGCCGTGCGACATCTCCATGATTTTTCATAAAGAATCTTTAGATATACATACGTAAAAAGATCATTGGGCACATTGGCCACTCCTGGGGCTACAGGAACGTTCCCAAGGGAACCTGTAGCACGGGCCAATCTCATTTTTACGCCAAAACATACCGTGTGACACCTCTTTCTTCTTCTTTTTTCATCACAAAGCTTTTTTTAAACTTAAAGTTGACATTGGAACACACTGGCCGCTCCTGGGATCATTACATCATTACCTATTACATTTTAACACCAGAACGTCCCCGGGGAAACTTGTTTAACACATTAGCAATCCTCAGAACCACCGATACGCCCCAGAAGAACATTTTGTTGAGACAACTGTGTTTTCGTATCTAAACATGATGTGATTTTTATTTTTCGTATTCACGAATAGTCGTTAGAAAAATATGACCTTTACCAAATGAAAGTTTTCTATGTATCTCTTCTGTTTAATAAGAATGCATACTAATAAGGCGTTGGACCGCCATTTGCTTGGATGACCGCTTGGATTCGTCTTGGAATTGACTTGTACAGCTTATGAATGGTTTCAATTGGAATTCGGTACCATTCTTGGATTAGAAGATCCTCGAGCGCTTTCAGCGACGATGGAGGAGGAAAAACACAGCGAATTCAAGCTTCCAATGTGGACCAAAGTGGCTCGGTGATGTTCAAATCCGGAGATTGTGCTGGCCATGGCAGATGCTTAAAGTCCTCATCGTGTTCCTCATACCAAGACTTGATAATTCCGGCAGTATGAATGGGCGCATTGTCGTCCTGAAAAATTATTTCACTGTTCGGAAACCCAGTTTTCATCATGGGTAAAACCTAATAAGATTCATGTTCAAAGTTATTTTCACAAAAATTACAACATTATAGCATGAACACACCTGATCGCCCAAAACTTCTTCATAATGATTAGCAGTGATCTTTCCTTTCATGACGATGATTGGCCCAACTGAGTACCATGATATGGCACCCCATCCCATAACAGACCCTCCTCCGCGCTTCACAGTTCCGGTGTCCTCCACACATAAACCCGCCCTGTAGTAGGGAATTGCGTGTACGATGATTCATCCGAGCATACAACTTGCTTCCATTGATCAACTGTCCATGATTTGTACTCCTGGCACCAGTGCAATCGATTAGACGCGTTGATCTTGGAGATCAATGATTTTGCGATAGCAGCTCGGCCGTACAAGTTTTGGTCGTGAAGTTCCCTTCGAACTGTTCGAACAGAAACGGGCTCTTCCAGCGTTGAATTTAAGGCCGCGGTTGCTTTCACAGCACTCGTTCTGCGATCATCCGTTACAGTTCGCTTTAGAAATGTCCTTTGTCTGGCATCTAATTTCTTTTTACGTCCACACGCACTTTTATTTGCCGCCGTTTTACCGTCCTTCAAATACTAAGGCATTTTTATGTATTTGCCAATGATCTTTTCTAGTAAACCAAAACCTTATTTATGAGAAATCATGAAGATAGAGCTGTCGCACGGCATGTTTTGGCGTCGAAATGTAATTGGCCCCTGCTTCAGGTTTCTCCAGGAACATTCCGGTATCCCCGGGAATGGCCAATGTGTCCAAATGTCCACTTTAAGTTTAAGGAACGCTTTGTGATGAAAAAAAGAGAAGAAAGAGGTGTTCTCGGCATGTTTTGGATGAAAGAAAGATCTTGGGGCATCCAGAACCCTTCAGTGGACCCTGTTCCCGGAAAAAGGCCATATCTCAGCCATTTGAAGGCCGATATTTGAGTTCAGCGTATCATTCGCTTAAAAAATGTTACCGTTTTTTGCGTATTTACTAGAGAAAAATATTTCTAAACGGCATCCTGTACAAAATTTCACCAGAAAATTTACATGTGAACTGTACCCTCTCGAAACCCGCAATATCTCCGGTATCCGGGAACCATGGCCATTTGCGTTACTGCTTTATAAAAAAAAATAATTTCTCCGTCGAATGCGTCTAGAAGAATTAAAATCGGTCAATATTTCATGAAGTTATACCAAAGATGACCATATTTTTGCCTATCCTAGTTATTTTGTCCACCCCACAGGGTGCGGCAGAAAATAATGCAAAAATTTGTTCTTTTTCCTTCAAATCCCATTTTCAACTAATTCAAGCAATAATATCAACATTTTCGTTTTCAGTTATCTTTATAAAGTCCTTTTAAACAAATTTATTCAATGTGTCCTCCATTTTTATTAATAACATCCTCGAGCCGACGCCGGAAGCCAGAGCACGCCTTTCGGACGTAGTCCTCCGACATTGACTGCCATGTGCGTGTTTGGTTGACTTCAGGGTTTTCACACTAGGGTGTGATGTTTTGCAGGCTCGTGCTTCAACATATGCCCAAATCGAATATTCCAACGGATTAGATCTGGACTGCTAGGGGCCACAAATCCTTCGGCCAAAACTTCATGTTATCGTTCAACCATTGTTGGGTTCGATTGGACGTGTGACACGGCGCTCCATCCTGCTGTAGGACAAAACGTTTTGGTCCTCGGAGAAGTTGGCCTTCACCCAGGGAAGCACTTGGTCCTTTAAAATACCGATATACACTTCGGTAGTGATTTTAACTCCAGCATCAATGAAAACAGGCGGCATTTTCAAACCGTTGGACGCCACCAAGCCAAACATCATGACACCAGCCGGATGTTTGGTTTGAAATTTGAATTTCACTTTTTCCGGAACGTTCTCCATTTTCTGCGGTGAAATGAACCGGTCCGTGCGGCTGTTGGCCACAGCATCGATGCTGAAAAGCTTTTCGTCGGAGAACAGGATTATCATTTTTTCCTTCTTCAACAAGGAAAGCAATCTCTTGGAACGAGTCACTCGTAGTTCCTTGACCCGGTCCTTAATCAAGTGACGTTTCACTCTGGCTCTGGAAGATGCATGCAGGTCTTCTTTGATGATTCTCCGCATGGATTTCTCCGAAATATTGGCTTCCTTTCCCGGCTTCCGCTGCTTAGGACCATCCTGCAGGACTTTTTATGCGGTAAACTGTTGCCAAATGGCACCCTACCACCTTGGCAATCTCTTTCGGCTTCTTCTGGGCGAGCAACAAACTGGTGATCACTTCTTTCGCGAACATTTTGACGAATTTGCAATAAAACAAATAGAATGTTTGGATGCAGCGCTTGAAAGGTTTTTGCATTCTCTACGATTTGTTACGTATACTTTTACTTGTTTACTTATATATACTTAAGTTTGTATATCAGGAAAACAACTTTCAATATGTGTGCATTTTGGTTTTCTGGGGTCTAATTGGGGGGCATTGTTCAGTTGCACAAAAAGGATTGGGGTGGGTGGGTTGGGGGGGGGGGTTTTTTGAAGGGGGGGGGGGGGGGGGGGGGGGGGGGAAGAAAAAGGGCAAAACTACGGGAAGATTTCGTGAGAACATTCTAGCTCGTTTGAATCACGTCGGGGACTGTGATAAGGTGATGGATTTCATGCCTGTTGTCGCGGAAGTTGTCATGCCAAGAGTCGGGCTCAACAGCCGAGGAACGATTTCCACACGCTCCAATCAATTTGATTGTTTCGCGGATGATATGAATGTTGTCGGCAGAAACTCTGGAACGATGCCAGAAGTGGACATCCACCTGGAACGCGGAGCAACAAAAGTTTGAGTGGATTCAACACTAAATGTACCATGAACCTGAAAAGACCGGGTTTTCTCTACGGGCATGAGACGTAGACAATGCTCAAAGAAGACTTGGAGGACCTGCCAGCACTTGGTGTTTTCAAACGGTGTGCAAGAGAACGGTATGTGGCGGCGAAGGATGGACCACGAGCTTGCCCAACTGTACGGCGAACTCAGCATCCAGAAAGAGGCGAAAGCTGGAAGGATGCGTTGGGTAGAGCAGCTTGCAAGAATGCCAGACAACTACCCTGCGAAGATGGTGTTCGTCTCCAATTCGGCCGGTCCATGAAGACGAGGGGCGCAACGAGCAAGTTGGACGGATCAGATGTAGTAGGATCTGGCAAGGGTGGGTCGTCAATGGGGTAGGAGAGAAGCAGCCATAAACCGAGTAAATTGGCGAAATGTTGTTGATGAGATTTTGACATTGTAATGTAATAAAACCAATAAAATAAAAATGAATGGTAATGGTTATTCATTTACAACGTTCTTAAGCACTTTGCATCACAACTAAACAAATCTGTCTAAATGGATGTTAGGCTCCAAAACAATCTTAGTCACGTACACGTTCAAATTGCAATTTACTGCTCACTTGCCCGGTTATATTTGAATTTGTTCCAAGAACACCATACTTGACCTGTCAAAACATGGCTTAATTTACGCGAAAACTCAATCGTCACTCTCCATAACGACCCCATAACCTACTGCGATTCCACGTGCTAACGATCATGTCTGGAACAAAGCACTCTCGAGGGAAAGAAAAAGACAAATTTAAAAATCAAAACATCCTTCGACGAGCATTCTACTCATTGTTTTCATCATCATCATCGTGATCATCATGATCATCATTGTGAGGGGAAGTATTCTTCCGAACAAGGCACCGCGTTGTCAGTGGACCCAGTTATTTATGATATCTGCCTTCGTTTTCCAAACCTTACTAATTATACTGAAAGACGAGCGTATGTGGAAACCTTCTCGCGGAGACGTGATACCCGGAAAACGGAGTTCTAAACGCGTGATAAAAGGTTCCTCTACCGAATCAGCATTCCACCCTCGCATCTTGTACGCTCCACCGGCGCGATATTTATTATTCAAATTATGGGAAACAAATTT